>JAPDFI010000057.1:0-100425 GCA_027569585.1 Penicillium silybi
AACACCTCCGTCTCTCACCTTCTGTCAGTCCGTGCGCGTGTGTCTGTGGTCGGGGGTGGGGGTGTCCCTCCCCGCCCCCCCCTCCCCTCCGCCCCCCTCATCCACACTATCGTCACCTCCCTACTATCCCCCCCACACACCCCACTCCCTCACACCACCTTATTTTTGTTTTGGTTTTTTTTCTTTTTTTTTTTGTTTTTTTGCTCCCCCCCCCCCCCCCCCCCCCTCTATAAAACCCCCCCCCCCCCCCCCCCCCCCCCCCAAAACCCTCAGCGGCTGATTGCAACTCAGTAAAACGTTCATGGACTCCTTGGGCCATGAAGGCTTGAACAAGATGCTGGATGGCTTCGACGACCGGACTGCCGAGGCCGTGTGCACTTTTGCCTTCTGTCGGGGTCCTGGAGCGGAGCCCATTTTGTTCCAGGGACGCACCGAGGTAAATCAAGCTCCTACTGAACAGCTACTGTGACATTGAATCTTATTGTATGTGCAGGGATCCATTGTTCGACCGAGAGGTCCGACCAACTTCGGTAAGTATCACGAAGCTTACAGGACCCTCTAGACACTAACGGTTCCTGCAGGTTGGGACCCGATTTTCGAATACGAGGGAAAGACGTACGCAGAGATGGAGAAGGAGGCAAAGGTAAGACGTTTTTTCTTCGATTCAAGGTGCCATATACTGACGACTTCTCGCCCAGAACCGGATTTCCCATCGGTACAAGGCTCTGATGAAGTTCCAGCAGTGGCTGGCTGAGGGACAACAGTAAAAGGTTGGGTATATATAGATCGGGAGATCATAGAGAATAGAACAAAACACGGTTTCCGTTCAATCTGCGTGTTGTTGCTTCCAGTTCTCCACCCACTGTGAGATACGCGCGCAGTTGGCCTCCACGTCGTCGTCCTTTTCGCTGTTCAGCTCCACCACGATCTCCTCATCGTACGATTCGCGCGCTTCTTCGAGCAGAACCCCGAAGATTTCGGCGTCGAGGTTCTCTTGTAATTTCTCGTCATGGTAACCCCTAGAGATGCGCTGGTTAGACGTGCACATATAGAACGATGGGGGTGGGAGGGGGGAATCCATACCTTGAGGAAAGACGGTCGTAAAGCACTGATGTCTCGGGACAGCGGAGGACCACGACGAGATCGATCCAGGACTTGGGGAACATGTCGCAGGCGTGCCAGTCAATAAGATAACCACCCTGAAGCACTTCATCCTCAATGGCATCCAGGAGCTAAATCATACAGATCGAATCAGCTACTGCGCAAGTCAATCCAAAATTCGAGGTCCTTCGACCCCACCAAAGCAAAGCGGGCAACGGTGGGAAAAAAGAAAAAAGAGAGAACGGCGCAACAACACAGCGGCGCAGTCCAGCAGCATACCTTATCATCGTCAACAACCCAGCTCTTGCGCTCCTCGTCGTACTCTTCGTAGCAATCGCGGTCCTTGGCGACCTGGTTCACGGACAGGTGCTTGAGGCCGATCTCCTGCGCCAGCTGCTCGCAGTGTACGGTCTTGCCCACTCCGGGGGTGCCGGTGATGATCACATTCGGGGCGGTTCTCATCCTTCGTAATGGCGTCAGGGAACGAAAGACGGGTGTATGAAGGGAGTTAAAAAAAAAAAAGGATGACCGGCTTCCCCAGACGAAATAATGTCTCGGACTAACGTTGCTCCCGGTTATCTTATCGTATAGTGGCGCTCTGTTCGAGGGACTATACTTGAACTACTCTAAATGTTCGGATGAATTGATTGAGAAAGAAATACGTCTGGTTTCTAACAATGTTCTCGTAAATCGCGACATGATGAATGAATCTATGTGCTGGTTGTTGAAACTGGACCGGGGATGCATAATCTGCCGCCGTCAGCAACGGGGTAGATCCTTGGATCCACATTGACTTACTTGAGGAGCTCAAAAAGCTTGTATTTCTGCAGATACGAAGACCCTCGCCGATATGCTTTGAGTAGACGAGCCGGGTTGTCAGATCTGGCTGTTGACCCGATGAGGCGCTGCATGCCAGGTGAAGTCTTGAACATCGGATCAAACACCAGCAGGTTGGCGCTGCCGTTGTCGCGGATTTCGAAGCCCACGATGGTCATTGAGTGTCCTGTAACTGGCTTTAGATACAATAGACCGAGAAGGTAGGTTTCGTACCCTGGTGTTGAAAATATATTGGCGGGAGATCGGTCGTAAAAACCTTCTTCTTGTCGTCGAGCGAGCATACCGATCGAAAGTAGGCAGCTACGTCCATGTAAAGAGAGTCGCAGGCTCGCATATCTTTCGACCCCGCCAGACTACTCGCGTCACATCTGGGTTGTGTGAGCAATATACTCAGGAACAGTATGAACAGAAACTGACTGGATTCCAAGGCTCATAAAGAGGGCTTGAGCCTATGCTATGGTCAGCGAATATTCAAAATCTTAGGAACTTTGTCAAGGAGACTCACCTCCGGTGTTCCAATAAATTTACGAGTGCCTTTGATTCCTCCTGTCTCGGTTCTTCCGGTGCTGTTGAATCCCATATCCCAGGCGTGTTCAATCAAATCCTGCAGCTCGAGGATGGTAGGCACTCCCCTCGGGAAATGTTCATGGCCCGGGCCTTGATATTTTGTAATCCAAGAAACCAACATTTGAATATTGCGATAGCCACAGAATCCGCCCTCACGAGGCATTTTGCAGACGTGGCGGACCCTCGGACTACAGAGAAAAGCGCGCTGGACAGATTTGTCCTGTTCACATAGTTTCGCAATAACGGGAACAAGATGCTCTGTCTCATTCTCCACTCGCGTGTGTCTTGTGAGTTTCCCATCTGGTGTGATTTGAGTCTGTTTGGTGGCCCGGCCGCCTTTCTCCAGCATCTTCTTTAGCCACGAGGGCATCTTCTTCTCGTGTGCATGAGGTCCCAGCTCCGAGCGCTATCTACTGTATTAGCAATTCTTCCAAATAAGACTCCGGGCCGAAAAGGGTCGCTTACCCCAAGCCGCTTCACGCCATCTGGACCAATCGTGCTTGGGGGACTCCTCGCCCGCCTTGGTTTGGAAGCGTTCGTACCGGCGAAGCCCCGATCGCTGCCTCGCTTACCGCTCTTTCGAGTTCCGGGGAGGTCTAACCAGTCGTCCTTGTCTGAGAGATCGTGCTCGCAGGGGACTAGGTCTTCAGGGAAGGGCTCCTCGCCGCTGCCATCATTCAGCGCGATGCCTTCTGCGATATGCAGGTCCAGATGATTTGATATTTCAGCTGCCGTGACTATCTCTCCACAGCCATGTGGACAATCTACGTACTTGTCTGTCGCATCTTCGACTGGCGGTGATGACGGGGTTGGGCTGTGAGTGTGGGTGCTAAGAGGATGTGAATCCTGGATGGCTGGCCCGGCACCCTCTGGATGGCAGAAGTCAATGTGTTCTGCGACAAAAGTAGCATCCGGATCGGAGAAGGGACAGAACGGACAGCTCGGTGTACTGTGGTCGTTCATTTGGGTTAGGCAACGATGGCCGAGGCTGCCATTCGGGGAGAGAGCGCCGTGTTGAAAATAACCAGATGTATCTTGATAAGTTGCAACAAGAAGCGAAATTCGTGAATGGGAAAGAACAAAATAAACACTATTTGGCTGTTCAAGGATCCAGATGTTTAGAGTCGGAGAAAAACGATGTTTCGGTGCGGTCGCGGACCCACATGGGGGCCAAGTCGGGGAAGTCGAGACCTCCACAAGTCCGCTGGTATAGTACACATTCGCGAACGAACCAAAGTATGTCTTATTGCGACGAAGTGTGTGATATGACTGGTACCGTATGCATCGTTTTGTGGATTGATCTGTGTGTGGAAGCGGCGAGATATGTGGCGAATCTTTCTAGGCGTTGTTGACCACTGTTAAATATACATTGCGGAACATTTGCCTCGAACCCCCTCCATCACTTGAAATAATGCGTTCCCAGATGGTATGGTTGTTGAAACATAGTTACTATTTTCTCACTGGAACTTTAAAAATAATTAACTGTGATAGGCAAGACGCTCTTGATGTATACTACTTCTTGGAGTGGCAACGCTGATGAATGGAAAGTCTTTACCCCGGATAGCCCTTGAAAAATGCAAAGAATGATATCTAGAAAAACGCCTTAAAGACATGGCCAAAAAGATTCGGAAGGAATGAGAGAAGGTGTTTAGGTTCACCTACAATGTCTCGCCTGTACTCCATAGAAATGGCTCAGGCCAGGATGCAAATCAGGGCGAAAGTGCGTCATTTCTGCTTTATGTATAGATGGGCGCTGGCACTGGCGATGGCGTGATTGGCGGGGCACCTCCGATATCGCGTTCCTGGAAGGGAAGGCGGAAAAACTCAATTCAGTGGAAATCGACTGACTCACCCGAAAAAAAAAAAATTGTGAGGACGCCGCAGCCGGCCCACTCCTCCGCTTTCGCATTTGATTTCCCCTCCATGTTGTGAACTTCCTTCAATTTCCTTTCCCCGGGTTGATCAGTGGCCATGTCCCTTCAGGATAATCCTCAGGCCCTTGGGGTCCATAGCAACTGGGTCGTTCAAAAGTTCGGCGGCACCAGCGTTGGCAAGTTTGCTCTGAACATTATCGAACAGGTTGTCCAGTACGTTCTCCCGTTCTCTCTCGGAGTATTTCGCATTTCACGCAGGTCTAACAAGGCATTGCCTCGCATAGGCCCAGTCTCGTTGAAAACCGAGTTGCTGTCGTCTGCTCGGCCAGAAGTAGTTCAACAAAAGCTGAAGGCACCACCAACCGGTGAGTCACATGCAAACATTCGGCCCGATTTCGATATTCCGAATCTAACGCCCCGTCAAATAGGTTACTGCGGGCAGCCCGGGATGCCGAGAATTCTCAGTCACGGCATTATGAATCATTCGTCGAGGCCGTTCGTCTGGAGCATGTCCACGTTGCCGAGGAACAATTGAAATCGGTGGACCTGAGGGACCGAGTGGTGGCCGATATCAACGGGGAATGTGAACGGGTCCTTAAGGTCCTTGAAGCCGCCCAGACGCTCGGGGAGATCAGTGCCCGCTGCGTGGATAAGGTTATGAGCACTGGCGAGAAGCTCAGCTGTCGGCTCATGGCCGCCTTTCTGCAGGACCGCGGGGTGGACTCGCAGTATGTGGATCTCTCCGAGATCATCGATTTCCCCATCGGTGCCCAGGGTCTGGACCAGGGCTTCTACAATAATCTGGCTGCCATCCTGGGCAAGAAGGTAGATGAGTGTGGACATCGGGTACCCGTGATGACCGGATACTTCGGCACTGTCCCCGGTGGTCTGCTCGACCAGATCGGCCGTGGCTATACGGATCTGTGCGCTGCCCTCATCGCCGTGGGTACCCGCGCGAAGGAGCTCCAGGTTTGGAAGGAGGTGGATGGCATCTTCACCGCAGACCCCCGCAAAGTGCCCACGGCCCGCCTTCTCCACGCCATCACGCCCGCCGAAGCCGCCGAATTGACCTTTTACGGATCCGAAGTGATTCACCCTTTCACCATGGAACAGGTCATCCGCGCGAAGATCCCCATCCGGATCAAAAATGTCATGAACCCGAAGAACCGAGGCACTGTCATCTTCCCCGACTCCACTGCTGAGCTCGAACGGACAACGCCCGGCCACGATCCCCGTCTTTTCCGTACTCGCAGCCCCAGTTTCATGCAGAAGCCGAAGCGGCCCACAGCCGTAACCATCAAGCACAAGATCCTGGTGATCAACGTTCACTCGAACAAGCGATCCTTGTCCCATGGTTTCTTTGCCGGCATTTTCTCGGTGTTGGATAAATGGCGCCTGTCTATCGACCTGATCTCGACCAGCGAGGTCCACGTGTCGATGGCTCTCCACTCCGAGGTGCCCCTGCTGAATGGAAACGGAAGGGATGAGTACCAGGTCATTGACGACGATCTGAAGGGGGCCCTCAACGACCTGGGAAAGTACGGGATGGTCGATATCATCCCGGAGATGGCCATTCTCAGCTTGGTTGGCAAACAGATGAAGAATATGATCGGTGTGGCTGGACGGATGTTCACCACTCTCGGGGAGAACCATGTGAACATTGAGATGATTTCGCAAGGTGAGTCAATGATTGTCGATCCCAACCCCCTCCCCCCCTCACGTTCTGCCCTTGAAGGATGAAGCTGACCAGCACGTCTTTCTCCCTGCAGGTGCAAGTGAAATCAACATATCCTGCGTCATTGAAGAGCGCGACGCGGACCGCGCTCTCAACATCATCCACACCAGCATGTTCACTTTCTTGGACTAGATGTCCTGTGAACAACCGTCATTGTCGTTTTAGATATCCCTTGGGCCCGTTTTTACTCTGTTTGAACTTTTTGCTTTTGTCTAGAAAAGTTGGCGTGCATCCACCCCCCGATGACCCCGAAAGGGACTCTGGGGCGGGCCTGAGCATTATGCTTTTCGTTGTTTGATGCATGGGCGTGGCGTTGTGTCGTTTCTTCGGTATAGATATGAGAGTCCCTGTTTCAAAATTTGAGGGACGTGATTCTTTCTGTGGTATACAATGTACATGTACTGGTTCCTGGAAGCTTATGCAAGGGAATTTGTCCATTGGGGCCGATTCTGATAGATTTTAGACTTCCATACGCTGCTACATGCAGAGAATTGAAAGTCTCGTGCAGCACATCCATGCGTCACTGACCTCGAGCGCGCGTAGAACGATGAAACTTAAATAGAGATGCATCAAGGGCGCCGAGTGAAGATCAACGGCCAATTGGAGGCTGGAACGAGCAAGGGATGATCCGACGCAACCGCTGTTTCACAGTTACATCAGCATACCAGAAACGGCGAGGGCGACCAGGGGGAGTCGACTGGAGAGTTAATTATAGAAGGGGACGTGATGAGAATATAGACAAGTTGGGGATTGTACAAAGGCAAGTACCGAAAAGAGGTAGATAAGACAGCATCTATAGTATCTGTAGTCTATCGGGAAGTACATGCAAGTACACCTCATTAAGTGGAGCGCATACTTCAGCCTTCCACACTAAGAGGTGATCCGCGCATCACAAATGCCTCGAGCAAGGAGCGCCAATCCCTTCGTACGTCTGGGAAACCACCGTATTGTAATTCATAACCGTATCTTTACCTCGAGCCCCGGCCAAAAACGCGCGACGCGTGCGCGTGCATACCATACCTAACGGGTACGGGCAGCCGGCCATACCGCCCTTCACCCTCACCGTCTACGCCCATCTACTCGTCTCTTCCCCCCACCTTCAAAGGACTCGACCTGCATCGTCTACTTTCTTTACTCCCGAAAAGAAGGGAAAAGGAAATAGACAAAAGGGCGCGACGTCCAGGACCTCCCCTTGTCATCTCTCGCGTCTCTGGCGACTCGCTTTCGACATCTCTACTAGACTCACAGGCCCTTCAGCCTTTTCAGCAATCGCAACTCGTATCCTGTTCATCTGGTCAACTTGTCAACTCTCGGGCATCCTCAAATCAATTTGCAGCCTTCTCGTGGTGTCCATCACCGCGGCGACTTCCCCAACAGTGACCTGCCTGGGTCATATTGGACGTGTCAGCTGTCTCTTAGCGCTTTGTGGCCCAACGCTCGCCATATCAGCTAGTTCAGCTGCATGACGGCCTGAGGCTACTGACCAGACTCCTCTCTCTGGACTGCAATTGGCTCAACACGAATTCTCTTCGTCCGGTCCGGTCCAGTCCCATCACATCTGGCTCGGCACTTGTGAACCCGTTGCAGCACATCGGAGCAAAAGTCGCGCCTTCCTGTGTGATTCCGACGCGTCATATGGTCCCTGCTGTGGACTAGTGACGTGACTGCCTTGTTCTATCCTTCCAGACTATGGGATCGACGCGTCCAGCGCTCGGCGCGCACAATTCCCCGGCCCTGGCCCCATCTGCAAAGCCGGCGATCAAATCGCAGCCCCGTCTTCAACCCTCACCGCTACCATTGCAGCCCATTGAAAACTCATTCCACCCAACCGTGCACAGGCCATCACCGACAAAAGGACTGTCAGCCCAGGGCTCGCATCCCGGCCGAAAACTTGGTTTTGTCCCAATCTCCGCTCCCGCTCCTCCCATGTTCACCACCGACTCCCCTACCAAGAAGCCGTCTTTCCCCATCTACACCCAGTCCTCGATGCCCCAGTCGGCCCTCTTCACCACCTTCTCCAGTGTCAACCCCGAGTCATCCAAAGAGAACCAGAACCCGGAAGATCCGTCCAATGGCAGTTTCGCCGACTTCCCTGAACCCTCTTTTGACGCCAAGGTTCCGATGAAGCGCACGCTTATGGAAGCTGCCCCTTTGAAAGAGCGCTCCGTGAAGAAGCAAAAGCGCGAAGACACGCCCATTAATCATCTTCCCGAGCCGCACGAGATGCCGTCGATCGAGGACGACGGCACCAAGCCGCCGTACAGCTACGCGACGCTGATCGGCATGTCTATTCTGCGTGCGCCTAACCGGCGTTTGACGCTGGCTCAGATCTACAAGTGGATCTCCGACACCTTTTCCTACTACAAGAATAGCGACCCTGGCTGGCAGAACAGTATCCGTCACAACCTGAGTCTCAACAAGGCATTTATCAAGCAGGAGCGGCCCAAGGATGACCCCGGCAAGGGCAACTACTGGGCTATCGAGCCTGGCATGGAGATGCAGTTCCTGAAGGACAAACAGGTCCGACGCGCCACGATGTCCAGTTTGCCCCTTCCTGCCGCCCCGCAGCGCGACTTGGTTCCCCAATCGCAAAGCGCAAGCACCACGACCTGGATGGTCCCTCCGCCGCCTTCACGACAGGCACCCCCACCTAAGCTGCCTCGAAACGATGATCTGTCATCCGATGCCACATTGCCTGCGTCTGATCCTGCCCTGCAAGAAGATGCCGTCGACGAGAACGCCCACGCGCAGTCGCATCAGACAGCACCCCTCCGTTCTTCACCCCCACCTCATGCTCTTCGATCCTCTCCTCCTATTGCTCCTCCTCGATTTGCGCGCCAGGGAACCCCGCCTACTCCGACTCAGGCGGGCCCTACTCCCGCTCAGCGCCCTCGGAAGCGCAAGTCTATTACCATGAACGACAGTGGTTACTTCTCATCCCTGGAGTCATCTGCTCTAAGACCTAACAAGGCTGGGCATATCCTGACCTCCGACCTGGATATTGAACCGCCTCGCATCAAGCGAGGCCGTGCCGAGGAAGAGATTGCGCGCATGCGCAGCTCCTCTCACGATATCAGCCCGGGCCAGCCTGGCCATAGGAAGGAAGCTGGCGCCCCGGTGGGATCTTCTCCTCTGAGGGGAGAATTCGTCAGTATGCTGCCGCCTCCGTTGACACCCGTGATCAAGTTCAAGAAGCCGGCCAAGCCCCCGCCCTCCGTGTCTCCCAACACCAACCTGCGCAACCATCGCCGAAAGATCCAGCAGATGGTCAACTCTCCCATCAAGCACCTGGGTCTTGCGGACGACGATCTACCCTGGAGCCCTGCCTTTAATCTTCAGGACTCCACCTACACACCTCAGGATCATTTCCACACCACCTTCGACGTCTTTGCCGACTCGCATGATGACCATGTTTCATCTGCTGCATACGGTTCGCCCGAAAAGCGCTCTGTCAAGCGTCCCCGGACGAACAGTGGGAATACTGCCCTTGCCGACATCACTTCAGTCAACGTGAACAGTCGAATGGGTATGCCTCCTTTGAGTCGGTCGAAGTCGTCGGTGTTCCCTGAATCACCTTCCAAACTTCCGGATATTGGTCGCCTCGGCGATACCGGTCAGGATGACTTCTTCTCGTTCCATCTATTTGATGAGAGCAATGATAGTCCCGGCGAAGTGGATGGGGTCGATCTCTTGCAGGGCTTCCAGAAGATCGGAGGCGCCTCCAAAGACGACGCCCAGAAACCTAAGCCACTTCACTCGCGGCCGCATCTGACCAGCCGCAGCAACACCACTCTGTTTTAAAAAGCCCCCTGCGTCTTGTTTCTGTTTTGTTGTTTTTCATGATCGGCTTATTAGCTCGAACCCATCTTGACCCTGCTGCGCCGCCTGGTCTGGTTCTACTTGGGTTACTGTTCCTAGCGTTGTTTTCGACCTTACCCCGACTGCCTTTTTTGGACTTTCCCATACATTTGTCCTCCTACAGTTTCCTGTTTTTGCGCTTCTGGGTCGCGGAGTTGGATTCTCGATGTTACCAGGTTGGGATTGGGCGGTGCTTTCTTTTTTGGGAGTTTCTTGGGCTTGCGCCGAGGCGCCGGTTCTGACTTTTACTCTCACTTTGCCCGGAATGGCCTGGTTACGACCTTAATGACGATGCTAAGATGTACATGAGCAAGCGATGGTTTCATGATTCGGAATATCGGGATTTGGGATTTCTATCTTTTATGGGTTTTACCTAGGGCAGGACACATCCGGAGGCGCTATTGATTAGGTAGCGATTAGAACGATTATTACTTGTCTAGTCATTGTTTTCAAAGGGTATCTGATTGACTGAGTAGAATCCAACTAATCATCAAAGAACATGCATGACCTGAACGCCCCAACCCTCGTCATTTGCCCCGTGTGAACCACTCATATCCTCGAGTCGCTCTTTTAGTCGCTGCTTGCACAGCCCCGACAGCCACAGCTGACACACTGAATGGTCTGTTCGTCCTTCAGCTGGGCCTTGGGCACGCGGCAAATGCAGGTCGAATTGAAATTGGTCTCCTTTGTTTGGACGCAGCGAAGACAGCACAACTGCCGACGAATACGAGTCAGTAACATATCAACAAGAAAAGTCGTGGATACAGGAGAGGATGCGGTATTGCAGAGACAAGAGGGTATAAAGAGAAACGGGATGCGGCATACCTTCTCATAGCCCTGCTTCTTCCACTTGGCAATTAAGTTGGCATCCGCGTAGTTATTCTTTAGAAGCCAGTCATATAGCTGCTTGGAGATGGCTTCCTTTTCATAGTAGAGATCGTAAATGTATCGTGAGCCTAAAAGTAGAGCATTAGGATCGTGTGAGCGAGTGTCCGCGGAGTGACAGGTTTGGGGAGGGGCACGGAGAGGACAGAACGTACGTTGGTGGCTAATCTGGAAGATGGGCCAGAGCACTTCGTATCTCTTCTTTCCATCATGCGAAGCGTTCTCAGCATCCTTCATCTTATTGCTGAACTCGAGCAGGGTGTCTTCAATATCGTCGAAGCCGGCCGGCGGCGGTTTGCGATTGCGGGACGTGCGAACGGGCGGCATGATGAGGTTGTGCGATGTAAATGAGGAAACAGCAAAAAAAAAGGCAGGAATGCAACGCTGGTAGGAACGAGTGATTTGAAAACCTTGCGAAGGTTGGAAGTTGTGCTGGAGAGAAACCTTTGCGAGGTGACAACTGCGATGATCGCCGCGTCATTTTTGTGCCGAATTCCACCGCCTTCGATTTTGCGTCGAACTGCACTGCGAAGCTTCGCCCTGCTCGACTCCCCGTTCTACTTTCCATCGAATCGCGCAACCATGGATCCTCAAACTCAGGTCGATATCTCCAGCCTCAGCGACGCTGACAAGAAGGAGCTCAACACCGTCCTTACCAATGAGGCGCAGAAGTCCAGCATCCAGCAGGGTGAGTGTCCATATGTCTATCCAGAAGCACAGAGAAACAATGCTTCTGCGATCTTAATGAGCTGATGGGTACTGACTGTGTATACTAGCTGTCCACTCCCTGAACGACGTCTGCTTCACCAAGTGCATCCGCGGCAAGCCCATCACCTCCGGCACCCTCGACCGGACCGAGGAGGCATGCGCCCAGAACTGCGTTGAGCGGTGGTTCGACACCCAGATGTCCATCCTGAAGCACCTGGATGTCCTGCGCGGTGGACACTAAATTATGTCCTCGATTTACGATCTACGAGGGCGATGACTTAGACTGGCTGAGACTATGGCACTGAGACCAAGCTTGGCCCCGGAGTCGTCGATAACCGCCGTGGTCATTTTGATATGTTACGACACAGACGAGGCTGGGATGACACGGGACTGTGTTTAGATCTGGTCATTGCATGTTTATCTGGGTTGGATTGATGTGGACTGTCTTGAGTCCTTTGTACACTAGAGCCAAAAACCAACGATCTCCTGTATACATGTTGTTCTAGGTAGTTGTCAAGACCGGGTAGTAAACGTGGACTGGTTTCTTCGGGACTGTACAATCGTCTTTTGAATAGTCACAGGTGCTCGAAATGCTGCGAATCAACGTCGCCTATGGTTGAATAGAGCACTAAGCTCCATCAAAGGTGCTCGGCATCACGATGACCTGCCCCAAGGTGGCGGTACTGGCCTTTACTACAGGTAAATGGCTGCGAGACAGTGGCCAAAAAGGGCGACAGCCACCCAAGAACTACGCCGCTCGACCCTTGGAAAGAGTCCATGAATGCACAAGTTTAGATCGTGTCAAGAAATGTTTCTTTTTTGTAATCATTCAGCCCTCGTTGCTGCACACGCAGCCAAGGAACTGGCTGGTATTGAGAATCACCACGGTGGAAAACAGAGTTCGCCTAAAACCAAAGAAATCCATTTCTGCCCTTTTAAACGATAGCCAGCTTGGTGGCGGCGATGTCAAGAGCATCGACGTCAGGGGTGAGGCGGGCGAAGGCCTTCTTGGAGCCGTCGGGGCTATAAGAAATGGGTTAGTGGACTGCACTACTGGGACGAATCCCATATTGGGGGATCGGAATCGTGCATACCGGACCAGAGTGTTGACCTTGACGGTGTCAACGTCGTACAGCTTCTTGAGAGCACCCTTGATCTGGCGCTTGTTGGCCTTAACATCGACGATGAAGACCAGGGTGTTGTTCTCCTCGATCTTCTTCATGGCGCTCTCAGTGTTGAGAGGGTAGAGGATGATCTTCTGGGCATCGAGCTGGGGCTGACGGGGGATGGAGACACGGGGGTACTTGGGGGACCGCGACAGCTGGAGAGTCTTGGGGCGGTGGAAGGTGGTCGAGGTGCGGACCTTGCGGGACTTGTGAAGCTGTTTCCCAACATGTCAGTACTTTGTGCGATGTCGATTTTGACCTGTCCGGGGTTGGAATCGGCCATGGAATATCGGTCGAACGTACGGAAGAGCCCTTAACAACTGCCTTGGCGGCAGCGTTAGCCCGGGCGGCGGGGCGGGTGCCTGTAGAAGAAAATACTGATCAGTTTTGCGGATCTTAAAAATTGCCATGCCAGTTCGAGAAATTGCGAGTCGTTGCGGGCGAATATGAAATCCGGAGGAAAAGAAAAAAAAAGCCTGCAGTGTCGTCGAGGATACGTCGATTGTGTGCCTCTCCAGCAATTCCATTTATTCCCATCTCTTGCGCGCAGCGTCCTCAAAATGATTTTTGAAGTGCGATATTTCATCCTCCGGAGCACATTCTCGCACGATTCGCAATTGACAAGAGAAGCAATAGCAAGGTCGCAGTGACCGGAACGTACCTTGCTTGGTAGTAGGGGCCATGGCTGTCGTCCGCTGTCGTGATGATTGTCGCAGTGTCGAGAGTCGAACAATTCAGAGTGGCTTCGCTAAGCGAAAACCCTAGCGCTGTGTGGGTCAGGTGATCTCGGACATGAGTCAGCCAGGTCACGGGGTGTGGGCCGCTTTTTTTCGATGCCCGCGTTTTGGAGTACATCGACTTTTGTCTGGAATAACAATTGGCGTTTTGCTTCTTTTTCTTTTGTCGCAAGCCTCAGATCAAGTATCTGTAGGATGATATTCTAACTATTTTTTCATAATTTTGGTTGAAGTACTTCATTACCTTTCGCATGGCTCCCAAGCACCGGTCTAAACGGCCGGGTCTACTATCCAGTGGGCGACCGCCGACGGTCAAATCCAAGCAGGCGGCTCTTTCCTCCAAGGCGACTCGCACTCTCATTCGCTCACACCATCAGTTGCTCAAGGCACGAGCACAGGCTATCAAGGCCGGTGATGAGGCCCGAGTCAGCAGTATCGATGCCCAGATCCATGCAAACGGCGGACTGGAAAGTTATCAGATTGCCAGCAAACTGGGTCAAGCCTCAGATCGTGGTGGTGACTCCAGCAAAATCTTAATCGACTGGATCAAGCCACAGCTGGACCAATGGAAATCCTCTCTTTCCAAACTGCGTGTCCTCGAAGTCGGCGCATTGTGTACGAAAAATGCCTGCTCAAGGACCCCGGCCTTGGATGTGACGCGGATCGATCTTAATTCGCAAGAGCCCGGCATCCTCAAGCAGGACTTCATGGAGCGACCTCTACCGTCTACGGACAATGAGCGTTTCAATCTGATCAGCCTGTCTTTGGTTCTAAACTATGTACCGGACGCCACTGGCCGCGGTGAAATGCTCAAGCGCTGCGTCAAATTCTTGACATCTCAATGTTCTATATCTTTCACGCCCACCCTATTCTTTGTTCTACCGGTTGCTTGCATCGACAACTCGCGCTATCTCACAGAGGAAAGGCTACTCGACATCTTCGCGAGCCTGGGGTTTCACTTGGTGGAAAGCAAACGGACCAACAAGCTGATTTATCAATTATGGCATTATACTGGGAACTCCTCGGCCCGGACGTTCAGAAAGGAAATGCTGAACCCCGGCCACAAGAGGAATAACTTTGCGATCACCCTTAACAAGGGCTGATTTCACATGAATGAATATGCCTTGGCCAATGTATGCGCATGGCTAAGATGTTCCCGAGATCATTTCACGGGGCAGGAATGCCCACACAGTCCCGATCGCCGCCAGTATCGAGGACAAGATCAGCAAAAACCAGTCCACAATACGCTCCTTTTTACTGATCTCCTTCCCGAAGATCTTCAGATAGAAGGCAAGGGGGAGAATGATGCAGATGGTGAAGCACAAGAACGAGCCCAAGAAGGCCATGATCCTGTCGAAAGACGGGAAGACGATGGCCAATACGACAATGAGAGCCACGGTGAAGATGCGGACCACTGCTCGCACCGCATGTTGAATCTTTTCATCATAAGCTCCAGAGAATGCGCGACCTTTTCCTACTCCACAAATGACTTCAAACGTGGATACTATGGGCCGGGCGCTATATCAGAGTCAGCAATTTTCTTGTCTCCACGAGGGGTCGACTCCACTCACTTCAGCGGTACTTTCGTCAGTGGGATGATTGAGATAAAAACGATAATGCAAACAGAGAGTGCTTGTGGATACTCGTCGATGGTGAGAATGTTGGCCGTGATCTCGTCGCGAACAACGTCTCCGAACATGAGCCAGCCAAGGATCGCCATGGAACAGTCGAGAGAAAACTGTTGACGTGTTGGTCAGTTCCGGGTGTTCTTCAGTGGATATCGTATGGATTTCCTTACTGTAAATAGATACGTGGACCAGAGACTTTTCTCGTATTTGTGAGGATGCCTCATGTCTTTATACACGTTGGGGAACACGGAATGCCCGCCCCACGGTGCTATAAAATCCGAATCAGTTCCTCGGTCTTTTGCCAGGAATGAGAGTCACTTACACATGATGAGACCGAAGCTTAGAGGAAGAGTGGCCCAATTCTCGGGGAAGAGGAACGTGCTGGCCGGCTGGCGAAGGGAGCCAGGTGCATCTGGCTTAATCAATCCATCGACACAAATGAGGATGACAACTGTGATAACTTAGTAACGTTCGTGTCAAATGGTAGGGGAGAAATTGGAAGCACTCACTTGATGTGCATGACACGATCCCAAGGATGCTGGTGACGCTGAGAAAACGCAAAGGCAAGAAATTCAAGGGCATGAGGACCAGTCCGCAGACAATTTTCCACTGTAGAATACTGAAACTTGGTATCAGAGCGTACAGGCTATCTGCAAAAAGCACCACGAGAGCCACGCAAGCCCCTAGCAGCTCCATACAAAAGAGGAAACTGGTGACGACGCGCGCATAGTGTCCAAATGCTAGATAGCTGATGTCGCTATACGAGATGAGAGAGCGGTCCACGTCCAGGCATTTGGCCAGAATCTTGGCCGTATAACCCGTGGTCACTGCGGAAAACACCAGAAACGATAAGCCCAGCACCCACCCTGCATGCTTCATTGCCAATGGAAGACTCAGCAATCCGATGCCGATCAGTACATTGACCGAGTTGAAGACGGTCTGCGGAACGGTAGATCGTCCAACAATGATATCTTCCTCCGTACCGTCTTCATGCTGAACATGCTTGAGGAGGAGGGGTTCTCGATCGGAATCTCCAGAGGCATCACCCCGAGTTTGCTGCTCTTTATGAAGTTCAATCGCATGCCGTCGAGCGGATTCACTCACGCGCGAGGATATCGAGCCGTACGAAGCAGCGTGGCTTCTGTCCAGAGACGAAGCCAGTAGCCCGGTGCCGGGCATCGCCTTCCTGGACCTTTGTGGCCCATGCCAGCTTGTCTCGTCTTCCTCCCCGCTGGATTCATCGGACATCAGCAGAGGTTGATCCGAGTCGCTACGAGACTGGGATTCCCTGACTGCGTGGCCGTGTCCGGTGGCAATAGCAATTTCATCGTCGGAGTCTGTCTCTATGAACGAGGAGCGACGCGGGATGACTTCGGGGAAGGCAGCAGCTCTTTGCCATGAGCGGGCGAAATTGTCGATACTGTTGGGGCCTCCTGCCTGTCGAAGGCGGCCGAATGAGGATGACCTACACAGCGAGGTTAGGTTTCTTCCTTCTTTTTCTCAATGTCAGATGCGGGTCTGGCAAAGACGATACCTTCGTCGGCCCCAACCGTCCGCCTCGGCGATCGGATTCTCTCGACTCAGGCGCCCGTAGTCGTACGAGCTCGGCTCGCCTGGGGACCCCAAGACCGAGGGTTTACGAGTGTCCCTCTCATGATGATCGTCCGCGTTCCTGGACATCCCGGAGCCGATGGTCTGCAAATCCGGGTGCGTGCGTCAGTTTGCACCTATGGATCGTGGTATCTCGGGCCCTGACAGGATAGATGTAGAGATTAAAGGGCACACACGACCAGGCCCAATTTATTGCCAGGCGTCAGCTCCAAGAGATAAGGAGACGCTGAATCGCCGAAGCTCCTTAGTTTGCGGTGTGGGGTGATACGCAGATAAGCCATAGAACAGGATTCACACTTTTCATGTGTCATAGCGCTCAGCCTTCGTTTTCCGTTGAACCCTACATGAAAGCCCGTGTTTTATGTACAGTCGTACCCTGCTACAGTACACCGGATCTAGAATTGTTTTGTCATGCCCGGATACTTTTTTGTCTCGAGTCAAATCCGGCGAATCGTGAAATACCCAGCTAGGTATTGAATAGGGACATTTCCGACATGTGTCGAATGGGGAAAAGCAAAGAAACACACCCATGGGTCCTTTTTTGGGTTACCTACACGAATTCTACGGTGCAGCTTGATCGGCGCTATATTCTGCACCGAAGTGAAAAAGAGACGAGAGGCTGCCATAGGTAAATGATACTTGTAACTCCACAGAGTTTGGGTGCAAACTGAAGTACCGTGTACCACACCACCACGTGTGCCCTGGCTTACTCAGCCCACGGAGCCCCTCGACCCCACGGTGCCTGAGGATTTTTGCTGCCGTACTTTACGTCAATCAGCAAGGTGTGCACCCCTCTTCTTCTGTCGTTCTTTTGTGTGCTTTTGAGTGACTCCGTTGAAGTCCCCGAGCTAGAGTCACTGACCTCGCATAGGTGTTAGGAACAACCCCCGTCTTTGTTACGTCGGGTCTCCCATTTTGACTCCGATTAGGCGTCGATAGGCAAAGGCCTCTACTCTCTCCCTTCGCTGCAGTCCACCTTCGAGTCGCCCAACATGAGTTCTAAAGAGCAGCAGCCGGGCGAAGCCGAGAAGAACATCGAGATCTGGAAGGTCAAGAAGCTGATCAAGCGTCTTGAATCGGCCCGCGGAAATGGAACTTCCATGATTTCGCTCATCATCCGTACGTCTTCGCTCGGTCTCCCGTCGCTCGCAGAATACCTGGCATTAACTCTTAATCGTAGCGCCGAAGGATCAGATTTCTCGCGCAGCCAAGATGTTGGCTGAAGAATACGTATGCTTGTCTCCCCTGCCGCGCCCGAATCCCAATCGCCGTCTAACCGCGAACCCCAGGGTACCGCCTCCAACATCAAGTCTCGAGTGAACCGACTCTCCGTTTTGTCGGCCATTACCTCCACCCAGCAGCGTCTCAAGCTGTACAACAAGGTTCCCCCGAACGGACTGGTCGTCTACTGTGGTGAAATTATCACCTCGGAAGGAAAGGAGCGCAAGATTAACATCGACTTCGAGCCCTTCAAGCCCATCAACACCTCGCTCTACCTTTGTGACAACAAGTTCCACACCGAGTCTCTGAGTGAGCTGCTGGAGTCGGACCAGAAGTTCGGATTCATTATCATGGACGGTAACGGTGCGCTTTTCGGTACCCTGAGTGGCAACACCCGTGAAATTCTTCAGCGTCTTTCCGTCGATTTGCCCAAGAAGCACGTGAGTTCTTGCATCCTTCAACTTCTCGATTCATTCGGTCATTCTCATTCAATATTTACAGGGTCGTGGTGGTCAATCCGCGCTGCGTTTCGCCCGTCTGCGTGAGGAAAAGCGTCACAACTACGTGCGCAAGATTGCCGAATTGGCTGTTCAGAACTATATTACCAACGACAAGGTCAACGTTGCTGGTCTGGTGCTGGCTGGTTCCGCCGATTTCAAGAACGACCTTGCCCAGTCCGACCTGTTCGACCAGCGTCTTCAGGCCAAGATCATCAAGGTTGTCGACGTGTCGTACGGCGGTGAGAACGGCTTCAACCAGGCCATCGAACTGGCTGCCGAGACTCTCAGCAGTGTCAAGTTCATCCAGGAGAAGAAGCTGATCGGCCAGTACTTCCAAGAGATCAGCCAGGATACCGGCAGAGTCTGCTACGGTGTCGAGGACACACTCAAGGCTCTGGAACTCGGTGCTGCCGAGATCTTGATCGTTTACGAGAACCTGGATGTTACTCGCTGGGTTTTGAAGAACGCAGCTGGTGAGGAGGTGATCGTTCACACCACCAAGCTCCAGGAGAGCAACCGTGAGCTCTTCATGGACAAGGACACTGGCGCCGAGATGGAGGTTGTCGATTCCAACTCCTTCCTGGAGTGGCTTGCCGAGGCCTACAAGGACTTTGGTGCCACCCTCGAGTTCGTGTCGGACCGGTCCGGCGAAGGAAACCAGTTCGTCAAGGGCTTCGGTGGTATTGGAGCCATTCTCCGATACAAGGTGAACTTTGAACAGCTTGCCGATTACAGCGACGAAGACGAGTTCTACGATGGTAAGTTCCTTGCACTCCGGTACGCGCTTCTGAACCGGACACTGACGTTTGCTGCAGATTGACGGTTGAGCGCCCTCGCAGAGAGCGAGGATGAACGGCCAGAAGCTCCCTCGGCGAGTGTTCTGACGGCTCGCCCCGTGGATCATGAAGGCGGCTCCGAGACTGGAACCCAGGAATCCGTAGAGGAATCCGTTCAAATGCCTATTCCAAGCCCCGTGAAGCTGCCCAGAGGTAAGTTTCCCAAGCAATCATCCTTTGATCCGCCTCTAACATCCGGTCCTATAGGGTCATCCAAGCTCCGTGATATGCGCACTGAGGTCTTCTCAGTGTCTGAGACGAACATGAGGTGCAAATTGCAATTTGAAAGATTGGATGCGATTCTCTGCAACATTTGGTCACCCATTGCCGCCTGCCGATACTTTGGCTAAGGTGGCATGGGGCAAATTCGACTTGTGCGACCACCTTGTCGCCGTTACCCTGGATGACCATCATTGATTCTTCGCTCTTTTTATGTTTTACCGTTCTTCGTTATATTCTGAAAAATGCACCAATATGGTTCGCTTTGCTTGCCATTTATTCCCGAATTATTATTTTTGGATCTAGTACTATCGCAGGGCAAGCAGGAATCCACACTTGCTTACGCCTCGCCCGATCTTGGCTCGATCTTGAAGATTGAATAGTAGTATGCCATCTTGCAGAGGCCCCAAAATGTATTCCCGGAATGTATTTCTTGCAAAGACAAGATATTAATAGAGTATATAGAAAGCACGACGAGCTTTTATCTTCATCATATCATTGCAAAGTCAACTCAGTCAAGGCTCGCCCCAAGCTGATCCTTCCAGGTTCCCAAATCCCTGCAGAATTCGGTGACATGCCGAAGATCATTCAACGCATTGAGGACAGCCTCTTTGTTCTCATCAGAGGGCAACCGTCCACACTCCACGAAGAAGATGTATTGCCAGGCCCGTTTCAAACTGGGTCTTGTGTTGATACTGGTAAGGTTCAAACCGTGGGCCTTGAAGATCAGCAGTGCATTCGCCAATGCACCAGGAAGGGAGTGATCAATTGCAAATGAGATCAACGTCTTGTGGGTGGTGGGAGTGGCAGGTCGATCCTGCCCGAGCAGTTCGAGCTGCGCTGTGCGCTCAGCGCGCATATTTCTGAAAATCAGGAAGCGGGTGGTGTTGTCCGCTCGATCCTCAATATTCTCCTTCAACACATCCACGCCGTGGTATTCCGCTGCAAATCGACTGGCGATAGCTGCACCACGCTCTTCCGTTTCCTTTGAGACAATCTCAGCGGCTTTTGACGTGGATGAAACATCTTGTCTCTCCACGCCCTTGAAATATTGAGAGAGCAGCAATTCGCATTGGCCCCATGCTTGTGGGTGGGTATATAATTTGGTGATGGAGCCATCGTAGCCCTCCCAGCCGGAGGGATACGTGCCCTTGTGGACTAGGAGACAGTGATGTACCGTCAAATAGTACTCTCCACACACTTTCACATCTTTATAGAGGTTGCTGCGGTCTGCGAGAAGATCGAGAGTCTGGACGACAGACCCGTTGGTGGAGTTCTCGAAAGGGATGACGGCGTAGTCGGCGTCTTGCTGTTGAACGGCAGCAAAAGCATCGGCGAAGGAGACATGAGGGAGTAAATCGGCAGAAGTACCGAAGGACTCGGCGGCGGCCTACGGCTGTCAGCACTTAAGTTGTGGGGTTCCAGCATTCCATTCCTACCTGATGTGAGAAGGACGCGCGGGGACCCAGGAAGGCCACTCGCAGGCGACCCAACGACATATTCAGAGTGGTGTGATTGAGCTCGCTTCACACCGTTCGAAGTTCTCAAACGCAATTGATTATCTTCGAATTCCGACTCCATTGAGATCGTCCCCCCGAGCGGTGTGCGCATTTCCCCGAACAAACAAGGCAAACTTCGTCTTCGATTCGACCATCATTTCATTCGTCACGTCTCATCTTTTGCTCCGAGATGGTTCGAGGAAGATTTTCGTCTATACCGACGAGATTTGCCCGGCCGCTTCTATCGCTGAATCGAGCACAATGTCGGGCTCATTCCTCGCTCGCGGAGCGCCTCCAGCATGAGCTGACCACGCGCAAGCTTCCATTGATGTACGATTACTTACACCCTCAGCCGTCGCATTTGTTAAATTTGACGCTATGCGACCTTTTACCGCAATCGTCGAATGCCGGCGATGTACAAACGAGCCTTCCTTCAATCACGAACCCGCCAACGTTACCCATCGGCCACCACTTGATCTACTTTCCCCCCCAAGTTACTTTGTCGCAACTATTACCGGACGGCACGGACGTCCTTCATACACCAGGAGACCCTTTCAATCGAAGACTATGGGCAGGGGGAAATATCCGATTCCCAGGGGGAAGCCCTCTTCTAGATGGAAGTCGGGCTGTCTGCATCGAGTCCATGCGGAACGTGACTGTCAAGGGACGGGAAGGGGAAGAGAAAGTCATAGTGACTATCGAGCGACGCATCGGCACAGTACCAGAGGGCGAATCAGAGGCTCAAACCTGGAATCGGATATGGACAGAGAATGAAGCCGAGGCGGGGGAGGCATCCGTCATTGAGAACCGGGATCTCATATTCATGCGATGCAAGACCGCGGAGCAGATCCGGTTGGATAAACAGCAATTTGGCAACCCAAGCCGAGTTGTCAAAGGTGCGTCTTGATTCAATTCTAGCCGTTGGGAGAAAGTACTCACACGTTCCGATATGACAGCTCCCTCCGAGGCAACTTTCCGTCATTCTATCCTACCGACCGAGTCATTGCTGTTCCGCTTCTCAGCATTGACATTCAATGCTCATTCCATTCATCTGGATAAGAATTATACACAGAACCGGGAAGGTTATAAAAGCCTTCTCGTACACGGTCCGTTAACGTTGACACTCCTCCTGGGCGTGCTACAGCAGAAACTTAGCGAATTCGGTCTCCGCGTGGACAAGTTTGATTACAAGAACCTAGCGCCTCTATTTGTCGGGGAGGAATTGACCGTCTGCGGTAAGCCCAAGAACGATGGCAGTGTCTGGGACGTGTGGATTGAGGGTCCCGACGGCGGCCTAGCTGTTCGGGGAACTGCGTGGACATGTAAATTAGCTCCGTAAATATAATACATATAGCACCGAAATAAATGAACACAAAAACGTGTACGAAGTACAGTAACGTATACTTGTAAACTTGTATAAAGCAGAGCCGCGCCAAGACCCGCCGGCAGTCGGAGAAACCCACAGCCGTAGCGTTTGCACACGTTTTATTTCTTCCCGTTTCCTTCTCTGTCCTTCCTTCTTTCTCTTCTCCCACCCGCGTAATTTGCCCACCCTTTCTAACCTTCTAGCACGCTTTTTCCTTTCCCGAGATGGATGTGTTCTGGGAGGCACCTCCGGTGTCTCGGTGCGTGGCTTTGCCTCGTCCTCGATGCAGTGTTGACTGACGTGTTTTTCCAGAACCATCACTGCATTGACCCTGGTCGAGTCTCTCCTCTTCTACAGCGAAACCCTCAGTTTCTATAATGTTGCGTTTCTGAGGGGCAACCTGTTCAAGAGGCTCCCGGAGATATGGCGACTGGTCACTCCCTTTCTACTGACTGGCTCAAACCTCCAGTTTCTTTTTGATCTCTACTTCAGTACGGTGCCTCGGTGTGGTGTCTGACCCAAGGTGCTAATGATGCCGACAGTGTACCACTACGGCAGTGCCCTGGAGACCGGATCTCCCCGATTCAGCCAGCCCGGAGACTTTCTCGTCTACCTGATCTTTGTAGCTTGCACCATTCTGGTAAGTGGCTCGTTGTACCCGGAGCTCCCGGCAGAGCCTTGTTTCTCGTTTCTCGTTTTCCTTTTTGTCACCTCGCATATCTGCCCGCCCAGCCATACTCTAGCTGAAGCGGTTCCTGGAAGTGAGGAAGATTACCCCTGCATCCCGTGCAGCACCGTTTTCGCAAAATCCTTTGGTGCTGCATGCGTTGTGGGAACGGTGGGACTACCTTTGAGATAGCTGTCGCGATTCTATAAGTTCGCGCCGGTGGTTATGGTGCCCTACATTCTACATAAAACATTGTCTATCTATTCCCAATGCCATTCAATTTTTCCACTTCCACTTCCACTTCCAATTTGTCTGCCGTGGTAGCTCCTCCGTCCAGAGTCCCAAACATGCTAACTCGTCTCAAGGTCTCTGCAGGTCTCTGGCTCGGCAGTTTCATTTTCACTCGCGGTGAGCTCCTGTTTCCCGAGCATTGTCCCAATCTCATGTACTAAACTTTCGATAGCACTGATAATGGCGTTCGCCCACACATATGCCCAAGACAATCGGGGCAAAAAGGTCAAATTCTTCATCATCGAGATTCCCGTGCTGTGGCTCCCTTGGGCCATACTCACGATGACTCTGGTCTCGAGTGGATGGAACTCCGTCAAGACCGAGTTTACGGGCATCATCGCTTCGCACCTGTACGACTTCCTCACTCGCCTCTACCCAACTTTCGGCGGTGGCAGAAACTACATTTTCACCCCGGATTTCGTGCGGCGTTACATCTTCAGACACACCCCGGATGCTGCGCGCCGTACTTACGGTAGAGCCTATCGCCCGTCACGACCGGCTGATCCCCAGCCCGACACCGATTCGGGGACTCGCGGCTGGACATCGTCTCAGGATCTGGGCTCCTGGGGTACTCGGGGTTCCGGTCGACGACTCGGTTAGTGATCTGGATATGTGATATCACGATATGGACTTGGATTAGGAACAGCAGGAAGAGTTGCATTATTTATGGCGTTCATGCTTTTCATGCCTCCAAAGTGCTTCTAGTGCTTCTAGTTCCCGGAAGCGAGTAACTTCCAGCCACTGTGTAAATTACGAAAACCCATGCTCCCATGAGTGTCCGAGTATAGCAGATATCCTGCACTTTTTTTCCTTTAACATTGAGCATTTCGTCAACCAAATAATGCAATAAACACGATGAAAATGATAATCGGCATAGAAGTAAAAAAAAAAAAAAAAGAAAAAAGAAAAAACAAGTCATCTTGCCACGGTCACGTGAGCCAATGCGGGCGCTAAACCCCATCGGGCACTGGAGCTGCCGCACTCGCAAAATTTCCTCGAACAAATTTTTGGTCTCTTGGAGACTCCGACGACAACCACCAACCCTCAAGATGGCCGTCAATAACCAGGAGATGGATTACGCCATCAAGCCCGAGGCGGTCAACCCGACCGTTTCCTCTGAGGACTGGCCTCTTTTGCTCAAGAACTACGAGAAGTGTATGTTCTTTTTCTTCAGGATCTTTGGCTCATGGCTAACCGCGTCTTTGCGCAGTGCTCGTTCGCACCGGCCACTTCACCCCGATCCCTGCTGGTGCCTCGCCCCTCAAGCGTGACCTCAAGTCCTACATCAGCTCCGGAGTCATCAACCTCGACAAGCCCTCCAACCCGTCCAGTCACGAGGTCGTGGCTTGGATGAAGCGCATCCTCAGGTAAATCCCATCCCAGGCCGTCGTCCGCACGAACCCGTCGATCCTGACCAATTGATTCTCCATAGATCCGAGAAGACTGGTCACAGCGGTACTCTTGACCCCAAGGTCACTGGCTGCCTGATCGTCTGCATTGACCGCGCTACTCGTCTGGTCAAGTCTCAGCAGGGTGCCGGTAAGGAGTATGTCTGTGTCATTCGCCTGCACGACAAGATCCCCGGTGGCGAGGCTCAGTTCCGCCGCGCCCTGGAGACTCTTACCGGTGCGCTGTTCCAGCGCCCTCCCCTGATTTCTGCCGTCAAGCGCCAGCTCCGTATCCGTACCATCCACGAGAGCAACCTGTACGAGTTCGACAACGAGCGCCACCTCGGTGTTTTCTGGGTCAGCTGTGAAGCTGGTACCTATATCCGTACTCTCTGTGTCCACCTGGGTCTTCTGCTCGGTGTTGGTGCCCACATGCAGGAGCTGCGTCGTGTGCGCTCCGGAGCTATGGATGAGTCCAAGGGCATGGTCACCCTGCACGATGTGATGGATGCCCAGTGGATGTACGACAACCAGCGCGACGAGTCGTACCTGCGCAAGGTCATCAGCCCCCTGGAGAGCCTGCTCACCTCCTACAAGCGTATTGTCGTCAAGGACAGCGCCGTCAACGCTGTCTGCTACGGTGCCAAGCTGATGATTCCCGGTCTCCTGCGTTTCGGTTCGTGACTTTCCCCCCTGAATATCAGACTGAGATTCTAATTTTTCCTTTTAGAGGCTGGCATTGAGGTCAACGAGGAGGTCGTTCTCATGACCACCAAGGGTGAGGCTATCGCCATTGGTATCGCTCAGATGTCTACCGTCGAGCTCTCCACCTGCGACCACGGTGTCGTGGCTAAGGTCAAGCGTTGCATCATGGAGCGCGACCTGTACCCCCGCCGCTGGGGCCTGGGACCTACTGCTCTTGAAAAGAAGAAGCTCAAGTCCGCCGGCAAGCTTGACAAGTATGGCCGCACCAACGAGGCCACCCCCTCCAAATGGAAGAGCGAGTACAAGGACTACAACGCTCCTCTGGAGGACTCGGAGCAGGCCGAGGCCGAGGCCGTCCCCGCTCCCGCTCCCGCTCCCGCCGAGGAGGAGTCCAAGACCGAGGCTGATTCTCCCGACGACAAGAAGAAGCGCAAGCACGATGGCGAGACTGCCGAGGAGAAGGCTGAGCGCAAGAAGAAGAAGAAGGAGAAGAAGGAAAAGAAGGAGCGTCGGAAGTCCAAGCAGGAGGACAGCGATGACAGCGAGTAAAGATGCTCAGGAAGACCTGTTGGTCCATTTCCTGTACCATAATTTGATTTTTCCGGAGTCTTGGGTCAAAAGGGAATCTGTCGGTTTGAAGAATTTATTTTCTAGTTGCTTCGAACAACATTTTGTTGAATGTATATCTTGTAAATGAAAGTAAATCCAAGTAAAGCTGAGACACAAAGTAAATTGTACCGGTCGAGATCTCGTGACCGACTCGAGCTCTCCGCATTCCCCTCTTCGTCATCGCCCCATCTTCTCCTCACTACAACCCCGAACGGGCCCTGACGAACGCCTTAAGTCAGGACTTTCTGATAGCTTTCACCTGTGGGCAAGATGGCAGCCGAGCTAACCTCCATAAAGCTCAATCCTGAGAGCCACCTCATCCTGGTACGAACTTCTCGACACCGTCACCGGAACTGGACTAATCGCTCACAGGACCAACCGTTACTCCGCCTCCCCCACGAACTAGCACGACGAAACTTCAAAACAGTCCAACGATCCGTAGAAAGAGAGAAAGAATATGTCTTACCAGCTCTCAAAGAGGCAGCCAACGCCTCCCTATCGAACACTCCCTCGCCGGACCAAACCCTCGCCGCACTCGACGCCATGATCTCCCGCATGCAGGGCCTGAAACGGAAGATGCAAAGCCTGCAAGAAGAAGAGAAGAAAGTCCAGACCCAGTCTCGCAAACGCATCCAACACCTCGAGACGCTGCATAAGATCCCGAGCTTGGCCGATGTCAAGTACGATCAATGGTCGCGCGTGCGGCTGGATCGGTTACTCGTGGATCACATGTTGCGGTCGGGGTATTCGGAGAGCGCCAAGCAGCTGGCGAAGGATCGGGAGATTGAAGATCTGGTGGATCTTGGTGTTTTTACGCAGTGTCAGCGGGTTGTCGAGAGCTTACGTCGTGGGGAGACCAAAGAGGCGTTGCAATGGTGTGGCGAGAATAAAGCCGCATTGAAGAAGAGCCAAGTATGATCCGTCGCCTTTTGCTGATTTGGAGACTTCAGTTTGTTAATGGCATTGTGCAGCATAACTTGGAATTCGAGCTGCGGTTGCAGCAGTACATCGAGATGGTCCGAACGAAAGACCTGTCAAAGAAAGTGGAGGCGATCAGCCATGCCAGGAAGTATCTAACTCTGAATCCCGAATCCCAGAAAGACGAAGTCAATCAGGTTGCTGGATTACTGGTCTTCACACAGGATTCGAGGTCGGAGAAGTACAAGGTAAGTAAGACCAATTTACCCCGGCCGTGATCTTCTCGGTTAACATACGCTCTAGTCACTCTTCTCACCAGATCGCTGGAAGTATCTCTCCGATCTGTTCGTGCAGACGCACCATGAGCTCCTCTCATTGCCATCACAGCCGCTTCTACATATTGCGCTGTCGGCGGGCCTGTCAGCTCTGAAGACACCCCTCTGCCATTCAGCGTACACATCGTCCAGCTCAAACTCCCAGTCTACGTCTACATCCGTGTGCCCGATTTGTTCCACAGAACTAAACGAGCTAGCACGGAAGATGCCATATGCGCACCACTCCAAGAGCTACGTGGAAAGCGACGCGATCGTGCTGCCTAACGGCCGAGTCTATGGTAAATCACGACTGCTGGAAATCAGCAAGAATGTCGGATCCGTCGAAACCGGAAAAGTCAAGGACCCAACGACTGGCGAAGTCTTTGACGAGTCCGAGATGAAGAAGGTGTATATAATGTGAAGTCCCGAGGCAAATTCGATTTTGGTATGTGGGTATAAATCATGAAATGCAAATGGCTACTCGCTATCACTCGAGTCATCCCTGGCTCTCTTCTTCTTCTTTTCCTGTGTCTTCTTCTTCACCTCAAACACATACATCCTGGCCTCGCGATCCTCGCCGCGCCATCCACCTCTCCCTCCATTCTTCCCTTCGACCTCGCCGAGGGTACGCGCATGCGAGTAGCCCTCGTAAGAAGACCAGGGGAAGCGGAAACTG
The DNA here is from genome assembly GCA_027569585.1 of Penicillium silybi. Classification (NCBI taxonomy): domain Eukaryota; kingdom Fungi; phylum Ascomycota; class Eurotiomycetes; order Eurotiales; family Aspergillaceae; genus Penicillium; species Penicillium silybi. The sequence goes on from JAPDFI010000057.1 coordinate 27,917, forward strand.
GTAACAACCTGCAATCCGGCATGACGGGCCAAATCTTTGATGTTCCAGAGAGTGTAAGGCTCAGCCTCGAAAAGAGAAACGAGGATCTGACCGGGACCAGTGCGAACAGCCTTGCCCGAGGTCTGAACATCCTCCTTTTCATCTTGATCCTCATTCTCATCCTCATCCTCATCTTCATCCTCCTCATCCTCCCACTCATCATCAGAATCCACAGGCTCCGGCGCCGCAGAAAGAAGAGGAATGCAAGCCTTAAAAAACGCCACGAGAAGCTCCTGATTAAACCTCACCTGCCTATTCACATCCGTAGAAATGCCACCCACATGCGGAAAATTGAAACAAATCACATCCCACGGCCCACCGGGCTTCGGCTCGGGTTGCTGCTTCGCCTTCCAAGCCGGAATCCTAGGCTCTCGCCGCGGGAAACCATTCTTGATTTCCTTGCCTCCGCCGCCCTGGGCACCGAGCTTGCGGGCATCGACAGAGAAGAGCACCTTTGGCGAGTTGGATCCTTGCTTGGGTGAATCAGAATCTTCTGACGGAGGCTTAGGCCTCGGTTTTGAGTGCAGAATGTCTTGGATGTTTTGCTCTGCTTGGGGATATTTCTCGAAGAGAGTTTCCCGTGAGTCGTAGCAGGTGGCAAGTAGTTTGCGGCATTTGTATTGCTTCGCCAGGGAGCGGGCGAAGGAGAAGTCGCCTGGGTTTTTTGTTAGCTTGGTTCTTTGGAAGAAAGTTCAATCCATCTCAATAATCGAAAGGCCTCGTGTACAGATATCTGACAGGTAACCTGATGTGGAATCCCAGGGATTCAAGGGAGTGAATCCCGGACGGCAGGAAGCAATTGAAAAAATCCATGAAGAAACTCACCCTCGCCAATCAACAAAATGCGGTCGCCCCTCAAGAAAGGCACGATCGGTCGTTGATTCTGCTGCAGCGGCGTCTTCTTCTGTGCATCTTTCGCAGCTCCGGAATCCTGCTTAGATGCCCTGGGTTTGGGCTGTGACGGTCCTGGTTTGGGAGGCCCGGGCTTGTTGGAGCGGGGCGGGGGGCCCTTTTGCTTCTTGCGAGGCATGGTGTGTGCTTGAAGGATGTGCGAGATGTGAGGACATGCAGTTGGGGTGGATGTCGAAGGTCTGGCAATCGGGACGGTCAATCGAAGATCCGGAGCGGGTGCATTTCATCGATGACGACCAGTTTTATAGCAAAACACAGTCATTCGAATGACTTTTGAGCTCTCACTCAAGACTTATCTCGATGAGGGAAGCGAATAATCCACTGGAAACACGGTCTATTCTCAAGGCATAGCTATTTACAATTAAAACCAGTCAAAGGCCAGGCTATGCCCAACAGAAGGGGAAAAAAAAAAAAAAAAAAAAAAAAAAAAAAGAAAAAAAATTACTATAAAATCATACTGCAGACCAAGATGGCAAGCCCTCCCTCGATGGAAGAGATATGGAAAAGAAAAGCCACCAACACCAAAAGTACCGACACGAGCACCGGGGGGCTGCAAATGAAACATGAATCATACACATGCGAAAATGGGATCCCCAAGGGCATCAGAGGGAAACGGTGATGCGCGGATCCTGGCAGGACCAGGACCTAATCGAAAACAAACAAATATGGGTCATTTCATCTATTCTTTTTGGGGGCCTCTTCAAGACCGCAGCGAGTCACGCATGCTCTGGCTGCTGGCGCTGACCAGCGGGTTGGAGGTAGGGAGAATGCCAGTCTTGGGCATGGCGTTCTGTTTGATCTTAGCCACGGCGTAGACAATGCCGCTGACGAAGCCGACGACTATGGCCGACACACTGGGGAAGGTGACGGGGGCGTCGAAGAAGATCAGGCCGGACAGGGCGATGGGCAGCTTGTTGAGGGCGCCGACCATCGAGTAAGTGGTGGACGAGGTCACACGCACACACCAGGCGGAGGTGTACGAGATGAAGACGGTGGAGAGACCGGACAGAACCATAGCGAAGAAGATGCCATTGCGGTTGCCCTCGGGGAAGTTACGGGCCAGGTTGGCAGAGGACCAGTCCTCAACCAACAGCGTGAACACGATCAGGACGGGGATGGACAGCAGGTTGTTGTAGAACATGGCTATAACGTATTAGACTCAATCAAGGAGCAAATGGGGAAAAAAGAACATACTGTCAAAGTCCTTGAAGTTGGTCAGCTTGATGCGCTTGCGCATGCCCAGCACGTAGGACGAGGTGCACAGGCAGTTGATCATCATCCAGACGTAGCCGGCGTTCAGGGTCGACACCTTGCTGGAGGTGTCGCCGCTGCTCTCAATGGCGTGCTTGATGTCGGCCCAGGCGGCAATGATGGAGCTAACAACCATCAAACCGAAAGAGAACAGGGTCATCCGAGTCACGGAGCCGCCGAACCACAGGACCTCACCGTAGGCGATGAGGATGATGGTCAAGTTCTTGAAGATAGTGTACACGGGGATCGAAAGAAATTGGAGGGCCTTGGAACCGGTGTAGATCATGCCAATCAGGAGGAGAGTGATAGGGAACCCTGTCGAAGCGGTGCACGTTAGATCCATGGTTTCAGGCCAAATAACGGGAGAACCGGGGGAGCCGGGCTTACACTTTCTGGCCTCGTCGGCACTGAAGTCACGATAGGTGATGAGACCCATGGACTTGCAAGTTTGAATCGCAGTGATACAGACAAGAGACTAGAACGGGGAAGAAGTTTAGTGTCCAGACCTTTTCGACATTGAGGAAGCCACCACGTACCTGAACCATAAGCAGCAGGAAGTTCAGGTTGAAGTCCAAACCTGACAGAACATACTTGTTCATGACGGTCATCAATATGGACGAACCACAGTAGGCCAGAACCGGCAGGATCGGGCTGCTGGCAACAGCGCTGGCAGGGGCGCTCCGGGGCTGCGGAGGCGGCGCAGCCTCGAATTCCTTGTTTCCCTGATCGAGCTTATTCATCTCGACAGTATAGTCGTCTGTTTTCTTATCCTCGGCCATGGTGGTGGTTGTGTTGATCAAAGGCAGGACGGAGCGTACACGAGACGCGCGAGAAAACACTCAAAGGGAGAAAGAACTTTGGGCCGGAAGCGGCGCACATGACTCAGCACAGGGGCAGCTGAGTCAGCATGCGATTTCGTACTTTTTGTACAACCATTTACTCTTTTTGGTATATTATATTTTCGGGGCTTGAACCGGATTAAACGGGCACGAGTTAAAACTGATTGGCGGTGTTCGCAATGGTGCCTCAATAGCACGTTCTGGACGTAGATCTCGAAGCCCCTGGAGACACCTTAAAGTATAAAGCGAGTGACAGTGGAGCAGGTGAAGATCAGGAACCTCCCCCCTCCAACTTACCTTCTTGACACTACTCCCACCACAAATCAATTCCAATGGACTTGGAGTACCTCCAATACTCCTGTCAATAATACCTCAACGTCCAATTGCACCGCACACCCGACCAACAACCCCTGCCACACCAAAAAATGCCCGACGGCCACGAGTCAGACGACGAGGCAGTCTTCGCCGCCCTCGAAAACGAAGATGACCTGAGCTACCGAGACCACCGCATCCAGCAGCTCAACGCCGAGCTAGCCTCACAAAAAACGAACCGCGACAAGCCCAACACCAACCACGGCGCAGGGCTACGGGACAGCACATACCCCACGCTAGACGGGGACCAGGCAGTGCTGAACCTGACGACGGAAGCAACACGATGCATAGTCCACTTTGCACATGATGATTTTTCCCGGTGCGGGGTGATGGACGCGCGGTTGGAGGAGCTTGCGGGGCAGCACTTCGAGGTGCGATTTGCGCGGGTGGATGTGCGGTCGACGCCGTTCCTGGTGGAGAAGCTTGGGATTCGCGTGTTGCCGTGCGTGATTGGGTTCAAGGATGGAGTGGGTGTCGATCGGGTGGTTGGATTTGAAGGACTGGGGACTGGTGGTGTGGAAGGGACGGATTCGTTCAGCGTCAAGACGCTGGAGAAGAGGCTGTTGTATAAGAAGGTTCTTACGGAGGCCAAGTTCTCGAGCGAGGACGACGAGGTTGAAGAGGACAGTGGCAGTGACGACGACACGGTACGGAGACGACGTCCAGCGAAGGCGATTCGCAGTGGGAACACTCGACGGAACCACAATGACGACGATGACGACTGGGAGTGAATTGACGACCTGCTATGAAAGTCTTGTACATCAACACAGACATACGAGGATATCCCTACAAAAGAAAGATCAAAGCCATCGGGCAGATCGGAAATGAATTGTAGCCAGACACACTGAGTAGAAAAGAAACACTAATACTGCATCATCATAGAATTACAGGCAAATATCAATGGGGACCGAGACCGTGAGCACAGTCGGTTGAAAGCAGACGAGTCAAAGCAATGGAAAAAAAAAAAAAAAACAGAAAGCTCCCTAGAGTTACAACAAATGCCGCGAAGCCCGGACCAAAACAACGAGGAAAGGGAAATTCTATACACGGAAGCAGAGCAGTGTCACGTAGAGAAGTTCGTCATTGACGCCTGATTTGTGCCCGCAAAGGGGAAAAGAAATCATACGAGATCGGACTCGAACGGGGAAGAAAAAAAAGCTCTAAATGGCCACGTTCTTCATCTCCCCGAGGACCTCCGAGTCCATGACATTCGAGGGTCCTGCCGCATCGTCGGTCTTCTCGGTCTTGTCCGTGTCTGTTGACTTCGAGTCCGTCTTCTCGAATCCTTCATTCTCCTTGTTGGAGATCTGGGGTGTGGTCACCTCCATCAGATCCTCCTGTTCCTCCTTACCGCCGTGTTCCCGGGGGTCTTCCGAGATGGTGGGACCCGCGGTGGCCACAGGGCTGGAGGTTTCTTCGGTCACGCGAGCGAGAGGGCTCGACATGCCAAACTGAGTCTTGGGGCTCTGGGCGGGGCCGCGGTTGGGGAAACGGTTCGGTGACCGACCACGCTCTTCAGCCCGAGTCGGGCTGCCGTATGGTGAGTCCTTGCTGTTGCGGTTACCGGATGCGTTCACGCCAAGTCCGTTGGGGCCACGTCGTCGCGGCGGGCGACGGCCGTACTTCTGGTCGGTCCGCCACCGCAGGATCTCCAGGTACGGGGGATCGACATTCTGCGACTTGAACTCCTTCAACCGCAGCTCGTTCGTCTCTTCGTCCACAATGACCTTGCCGCTGCAGAGGTCGTCCGCGAAGGTGGCCAGGAATGCAGCCCAGGACCGAGCAACCACGTATTTGCAATCGTAGTCACGGCCAAAGATAATAATCTGGCCCCATTTCCCGGCCGGACCGGGAGCCAGGTCAATTGCGAGGTGGTTACCACCCCAGTCGCGGGTAATTGGGATCCAACCGTGGTGGGCGTAGGCTTTTTGCACGGCACCGGGGGGTTGGGAGTCCTGGCGATCGAGCAGGTCATTCCGCCACACGGGGGTGCCCTGCTGGGAGGAGGCAGCAGCAGCCGAGGAGCCTGCAGCGGAACTAGACACGGGAGCGCTGTGCATCATCGAGTTGCTGAGGAATTCGTCATTGACGGTCTTCCAGTTCTTTCGCTCCTGGACAATCTCCTCACAGTCCAACAGCATCGAACTAAAGATGACACCTGTGGGCAGACCAGGCCTCTCCTGGCCGTCATGGAGCATCAGAGACTCCCGCACTTCCAAGGGCAGGCTGCAATCCAACTCGTGTTCCAATTCGTTAATATCATTCTGAGTGCAACCCTCGCCGAGATTGTCCAACAGTTCCTCATAGTTGTGTTCTAGCCAGCGCTCAATCTTCCGCCACGAGTGTGCGACCGGTGGAGGTGGAGGCGCTCCGTCGTGGAAGCTCTGCATCTGAATCTCGGCGCCTTCGGGGTGTTCGTTGGATCCTCGTTTTTGCGATGCGAGCGACCTCATGCCGGGCGAGTAAGGGCGGGTCGAGTCACCCAGTTCGGTCGGAGAACCGTTGAATTCGGTGGATTGTGCAGTGGCCAGGCCCTTGGTGGACTCGTCATCGTAGGGGTTGGAGAGGTCGGGGCGAGAGTCGGCCGCGCTGGTGGCGATGGAGGTGAGAGGTTCATGGCGGCTTTGGCTGAGGGGGACGTGTCGCCCAGTGCGATAGGGAGAATCATGGGAGGCGTGCCGGTCATAGGAGGTCATGGTATGCCAAAAGGAGCGCCATGCCGAACCAAAACTGGGAAGATCAGGATCAGTTGGGGAACTGGGAACTGGGAACTGGAGACTGGGAACTGGGAGGAGAGGGGGAGATGGCACTCACACATTCGCCATGGCTGCGCAGGGAGAGAGGGGATCAGAGACGACAAAACAAGATCATTGGCTATGTATAAGCTGAAGCAAAGAGAAGCAAGCAGGACTGAACAGAACAGACGTGATGGTTAGTCAGGAAGGAGGAAAAAATATGATAGAACTTCCCCGTGATTTGAAGGATCCGCTCTTCCCCCCCTGGCCGCATCCAGCTTCCATCTACTCTGGCATGCAGATCATGATGTCGCCAAGTTCGCCAGATTCGCCGTGTGCATGCCTTGTCTACGTGTCTACCCATCTACGATATTTTCGACAGTACCCGGCGATCGCTGAGTCCGGATGATTCTACTCGTCCTCTCCCTATGATGAGATCTTTCATGCCGAGACGGAGACCTGAGGACTAAGACTCTAGCACATTTGGCAGGCTCAGCCACGCCAGCCAGTGGCGTACAGACATCTGCCGAATTAAGCTTCATCAAGTCCGAGACACGATCGACGGAGATGGTGTCAAGTATCGTGGGATGCCATGATTCTAGGATTCTAGCGAGTTCCGTCGTTCCTAGGTATCCATTCGGGCCTCTCCTAGGTTCCTTGGCTATCATTTCCGCCAAATGCTCGGGCCCTACTTTGTACAGCAGAGAAACAAGAAAAAAGTGTTATAAAATTAGCAACAATTCCCTGGCCCAGACAAAGTGGATCGGCGCATTCGAAGTGGCGTCGCGACCAGATTAAGGGGGACTGCGTGTACAACGTGTACAACGGTGCTGAACCTCGTAATGCCCTCTATGCTCGCACAAAAATCACAATCAATATCTAGTGATTGAGAATATTATATTAGAATAACCCCTCTTGAAGGCCTTGGACCCTTGAGGCTGGACAAGATCCAGGCCCCAAGTTTTAATGAGGATCAGCGGCAGGAACCAAACCATGGCCTCTCGGCTCCGTCGAAATTACACTTTGATGGCACCGTTTGTCGAACGGGGGCTAGCACCGTGGCTAGTGGTTAGTGGCTAGTGGCTAGTGCCGTGACGGTGATTTGCCGTGCCCTACAACTATGGATCTCTTTCTCGATTTTCTGGTACTGCCTTAGGTACAACCTCGGAGAAATTATATGGTTCCTTATACTTTGTGATATTTTACTCTCTACGCAAGAAACTCTACAAACTACGAGTAGGACAAATTGAAACGAGTGGACGGCATGAAATTCACACCAGACGTAGATAAAGACAGATCCCGAATCCATGGACCGGGAGGCGAAGAGAATTTCAACATGAAGGAACCTGGTGCGAGGCAAATCCAACCACAACCTGCGGTCGGAGCCAATGCACCAGGTACATACCACGATAAAACCAGCAAAGAAAAAAAGAGCGACGGTCTCTCGCAAGAGACGAACGAAATGAAAAGCAGAGAGCGAATGCATATCATGAGCCATCCTCGGCTGAAGTGTCCTGAAAACCAACCAGGCACAAGTACTTGGAAAGATCCCGACTCCGAACGATGCAAACGGGGATCCCGAAAGGGACCTCAACTGTACCGAGAAGCAAGAACCGTGTATCACAGAAAACACCACCAAACCAAGCACCCTGTCGAGAAATGGAGAAGACCCAAAACCCACCGAGGGAAACGACCATGGACCAGTCCAGGATGCCCCTATGAACCGAATGCATAAAACAAGAAGGAAACAAGAGTCAAGTGGGAGTAGGCAAAAAGATCATGCAAAGATCATGATCCGAAAGCCACGAGGCAAAAATTAAGCAGCAAAGGGACTATGATATCCACCCGGTCGGATAGCCGGGGCCGAGGAGGTCGGGGCTGCGCGGATATTCAAAATGCGTCGAAGATCATCTTCCATCTGCTTGGTCTCCGTGGACCTGGAAGGGGACGGAGAATTGGTAGGCATGTTGAACGCCGCATTTCCATATTGGGGCTGGGGAGAAGCAAAATCCGGCTGCATGGGTGCATTAGGCATGTGATATCCGTAGGGAGATGGCGAGGACCGAGTAGAAGGATGCGTATTGGTGGGGACCTCGCGCCTCAGGGGCGAATTGGTATTGCGGAATGGCTGTGAGCCGTTGGCATATGGGTATGAAACCGGAGGGCGGCCAGCATTGTTGGGTACCGGCTGTTGCTGGCCCGCAAAACTGTGGGAGAGAGGTCCCGGAGGGCCTGAATGGGTGCGCGTGGGAGTCGCATAGTGAGGGACATTAGAATTAATGTTGGGCCGAGGCGCATAGGGCCCATGCTGATTCGGAGCCGGAGCCGGAGATACCGACGAAGGCGGCTTCTGTGGACGCGGGTTGAACAGTAGATGCTTCAGCTCTTCGTTCTTGGCTCGGCGCTGATCATCGGGCGAACTTGACGATCGCAGAGCGTCCATGCGATCCTTGTAAGAGGGCGCGAATGCAGGGCCAATATTCGTACGCGCCTGGTTGGGAGATCCCATCTCGAATGCGAAGACGTCGCCCGGGGCCGCGTGGGGCTTGGAAGGGAGCACTTTCGAATCGGTCTGCGGAGAGCGCATCCGGGCGGCGGACTCCGGGCTACGCGCGGAGTTCGAGTTCCTCGCCTGCACAGCTGCCTTGAAAAGGAAATCGAGAGGGCTGGGCTCGGCCCCGTTGCTGGTAGGTTGAGAGGATGGGGCAGGGGGAGGCCGTGCTCGAGGTTTGGAGGGAGTGATCTCCAAGTCCTGCTCAGTTTCCGCATCCTCACTATCCGTCTCGAGAGTCGGCGCAAGGTCTGACTCCGGGAAGGACTTGGAAAAGAAGCTCGGGATAGGCAGGGCCGACGGCGCAGGCGATGCGTGGAAAGTCGGGCCTGCATACGCTGCGTTGTCCTTCATAGGAGTGCCGTTGCTGGGCTGGGAAGACGTGTGGCGATGTCCGCTAGGTGCAGGTGATGCGCGATTGCCTTGACTCTGGTTCGGTTTCTTGCCCGAGCGCGGAGGCTTCTTCTTGGAGTGGATATTATTCGAAGAGTCGGTAGCAACACCTGCAGGACTCATGTTTCTCGGCGGAGAGGATGGAGGTGTATTGAGCAGGGCGGTCTTCTGTATTTGAGGAGTTGTGCTCTTCTTCTGAGGACGACGGTTGTTGCGTGAACCCTTTGGAGTAGGAGGATGAGGGGACTGTGTCGACATGGCGACGGGTGGCTTGAAAAAATAGGCAGCCGATGTTTAAGAGTTGAAACGGAAAAGAGAGCAGTCGCTGAAAGTCAGGTAAAGATAGAGGAGGCCAGTCCAGTCACTGCTCAGCAGCTGTCGATATTAGATGGTGCAACTCCAGGCAGGAAAAAGGAAGGTAAAGAAAGCGCACAAAAGAAACGCCTTAAAGGGGGGTGCGTCAAAGCGAGAACAGATGAGCGGAAATCATGTCTAAGATCAAGGTGAAAGAGTGAAGGGAGTCAGGTAAGTGACGGAAGGTTAGGCGGGGAGTCCAATGACTAAGACTCTCCGCCACAGCTCACGTTCAGTGGGGTTAACTTAGGGAAGCTGTATGGTGAGGCTCCTTCTTCATCTACACTTACCGTCATCCAGTAGAGGCTCTCTCCTTGATTGTCTCAAGGTGTCAAGGTGACACCCTTTCAGCTGCTTCTCCCGAGGTCCTCCGAACTCGACCTTTCTCTTCTCAACCGCCCAAACCCACTTCCACCCATCCTCAACCTCGACTACACAACACCATGGCGGACGTGGAAATGAAGGATTCCACCGCGGGCACTTCTTCCAAGGGCAAGGCTGTTGCTAAGGATTCCGGCGACGGCAAGAAGAAGTTTGAAGTCAAGAAGGTACAGAGCTACCTTGGGAGCCATTTCGAACCGTGAGGCTGACCTGTGTCCAGTGGAACGCCGTGGCCCTCTGGGCCTGGGATATCGTCGTCGATAACTGTGCCATTTGCCGGAACCACATTATGGACTTGTGTATGTCCATTGTATATCGCATTCATGAGCCATCTGCGATACTAACTCACCGAACAGGCATCGAGTGTCAAGCCAACCAAGGTTCATCAACAACGGAAGAGTGCACCGTCGCCTGGGGTATTTGCAACGTGAGTTACAACCTGAATATTATTGGAAGAACCGATCTGATGCACATTTACTTTTCTAGCACGCATTCCACTTCCACTGCATCTCGCGATGGTTGAAGACCCGCCAGGTTTGCCCGCTCGACAACCGAGACTGGGAGTTCCAGAAGTATGGTCGGTAAAGCGTCGGCGAATGTACAAGTCGAAATAAGTCACCGGATAAAGCAAATGGAGGCCCGGTTGCTGCCATTTGCTCGTCAATGGCTACGATTCCTCGGGGACGCGCGGTGGACACATGATTTGCTTTATGATTTTGGCGTTCAGGTACTCATTTGCCATGAATTCATCAAAGGCCCGATAGATTTTTCAGTTCCCGTCTTGGTAAATTGCGCTATTCTGTATGATTTGATCCGTACGTCCCAAACTCCGATCTCATTCAAGATCTCATTCAAGCCACCTTGACTCCGTCCACGAGTACTTTGGGCGTGTTTGCCTTCCCGCCCGCTGAGTTCAACCATCTCTCTGGGTTCTGGTTATATATGGGCCAGGGTGGGATAACGGCGAGGGCAGTGAATAGCGTGCCGGCGAGACCGATCCATAGCGTGAGGTGTATGTCCTTGTAGATGTATCCGACGACGAAACTGACGGCCTAAAGTGGATGTGAGCAAGCAACAGCGCATAGAGAGCTGCAGTGACTTACGCCAGAGATAATCAACAAGACCGTACTCAGGATCTCTGCCAGGCGCTGGCCGTGGAAGTCCTGGGATTGGTGTTAGCTGTGGCCGCATCCAGGGCGCGACTGGGAGACGGGCAGATACGTACAATCTGGCCCTCAAAAGCATCCTGAAGAGGTGCAAGTAGCTCGTCCATTATGTAAAGAAGGAAATGGCTGAGTTGGGAATCACGTTGCGACTCGAAGGTCCTGGGGAGCGAGCCGCTTATCGCAATGTTGTCATCTGCCCACCGCCTCCGCCTGGAGTTTCTCAGTCTACGAGGTTGCATATTCTACCCACGCATGAAATCGTGGCTTTAGGGCATTTCGAATGCTCGGTCTCAAGCATCAGCCATGACCCAGGGTGAAGTATTACGAAGTAAAAGTAAACTAGTGTAAATGTGGGATATCTGTTCATGATTCATCTCTATCTCTATAGCTCCTCGTACTCGTACCAGGGTCCACTCGTACACATGTGGAGCACAGCAGGAACTTGAGATGAGTCTCCCAGCTGCAGAGCAGATTCAAGGCAAAAGCCACCCGTGTCTCAGGTCGCATGCACCCTGTACCGCAACTGGCAAACCAGCGGTGAACCCGAGGAAGCGTGCGTCAACACATGGCTAATGATGCCGTGGCGTGGAATTTCCGAGACGGGACCCCCGGCAAGAACTCTTCGCTCGTTCTAGCATCGTGCTTCCAAGGTCCGGAGTAGTTGGTGCGCTTATGATCTTGCGCGTGCGTCATGGCCTAGGAGGGACGATCACCCCGAATGACGCAGTTGGAAACGTCCCCGAGTTTAGTTGGGGCTCACGGTGGTACCCGCCTCAGCGGGCTCCAGCAGCTTCCATTGGCAGGTGATGTTGTTGGTGGCGAACTGTGCGATGATGCGGTCTGCGATCTCGGTGAATCGATCGGTAGCCAGGGCCAGGATGGTGGGACCTGCACCGGAGAGACAAATGCCGAGTAGGCCTGGCTGGGTGGCTGGAGTCATGAATTGGAGAATCTCGGTCAGACCCGGGATCAGCGTCTTGCGGTATGGTTGGTGCACCTTGTCCTGCATGGCCAGGAAGATCATATCAGGATCCGGCGGGGAAGTTCCCAGTGCCGCGGGGAGCAAGGCAGCGCGCTGGAGGTTGAAAACCTGGTGACATGTCAGCTGCATTTCAAGTTTGTGAATCTGAAAGAGGGTCACATACGACATCCGCCCTAGAGTAGTTCTCCGGGAGCACGTTGCGGGCATTGGCGGTGGGGACGACAAAGTCCGGGATGATGGCAATTGCCTTGATTTCGGGGGCCCAGTTGAACTTTCTGTAGTGACCGATTGCCAGAGGGGGCTCCGGGGGCTTGAAACCGGTATCAATGCCTCCTGCCGGGGCGGGCAGGACTTCACTGAGCGGGATCTCTTTCCGCGCAACGTCCTCGGGCTTCAGCTCGTTGAGGTAGGTACCCACAAAGCCTCCGAACAACGAGGCGGCCACATTATCGGGGTGTCGCTCTGCGAAAGTTATTAGCCAAAGTGTTCCAATGCATGATCCCCTTCTGTTGCAGGACCCTGCGGGACATTATCTCACCAATCATCAAGCAATAGTCGAGCAGACGCTCCTTGCTCAATCCCAGCTTGCCGACCTCATTGCCCAGCATGACACCGGCCACCACTGCAGTGCCCGACGATCCCAAACCCCGACCCAGCGGGATGGGGTTGACGATGTGTACTTTGGTCTCGACGGGGAACGCGCGCTGATCGTGGCATCGCAGAACGTACAGGGCTACACGGGTGATCAGGTTGACCTCGGGGTCGAGAGAGATCTGCTCGGTGCTCTTGCTTTGGTCCTCATAGGTAATTGCGCAATTCAAGGGCAGCTGGGACGAGGATTTAGAGGTGTCGACGGTGACGTGGAGTTCGAGATGGAGGGACAACGCGAGGCCGATCACATCGAAACCGGGGCCAATGTTGGCCGAGGAGCAAGGGGTTCGGATGACGAAGGATGTCATCGTGAAAAAGTCCAATCCTTGGGAAGTACCCCGTAGGTTAGAATCAAGATGCTCGGTTACCTTTCAATCGCGAGTCAAGTTATGACTCGATCGAATGCGGAACACTCTTGGCGCACCAAAAAAATTGGCCCGGTCCGACGTCGGGGGACCGAGTTGAATCGAAGTGGAGCTGATCAACTCACACTCGATGATTGGGTTTCTACTGAGAGATCTCTCGTGTGCTGCACATGCAAGTCAACCCGGGACTTACGTTCTTTTGACGTTCTGACACCGGTGTCTCTGGCGGCACTAGCCCTAATGCTTCATGGACCCATAAGTTACTGGAAACTCGCCTAAAACTTTACCTTAGGCACCGATAGAATCCATACGCATGAACTAGGCACTTCCGGAAGGTTCTTAAGCCCTCGTGAATGATATGGATTCTTTATCGTCTGGAGGTGTTCCAATAGAGGAATGATTCTTGCGACGCCATGGCCGCCAGAGAGTAAGAACAGACTTCGGCCACGGCCACGAGACCCAGAGTCCAGAGCCCAGGACCCCGCCTAAACAGGACAAGGATGTACCGATAGAAATTCAGCAATAAATGCCTCACAGCTTGCAAAGGCTCAATAAAGTATGGACAAAATAGGTCGAACCCTGTGGTCGCGGGGCGCCGTCTGCAACTTGACCCGCCCACAAAAATTTTCACGGTCAGATTTAGCTTAATAGCGACTCTATATTCTTCAGGTCATTTTCTTCTTTTCTTTCTTTTATCCGTATCGAATTCCACTGAAGGACTAACCTTTCAAAGTTTCGGTGTCCACCGACGCTAAAAGTGGCGCCGCAAACACCTTAGCGTCCTTTTCAAGAACAGGTTCTTTTGCCACAACCTCGTCTAACTGCTCCCGCCCTTTTCCACTCTCACCACCCAACGAGATTATTATTTTTTTTCCTCGTTTTTGATCTAACACTGTTACGAAAGCCTTCTTGCTGTCTTTTTCAAGTGAGAAGCAACCTTCTTTTCGTCGGTCAATTGAGACTCGCAGTTCATCGCACGTTGAAGAATCTGCGCAGCTTCTCAGCTCGACCTTTCCCTCTCGTTCGCGACCTTCGCGTCCCATACAACAGCTCTGGAGCAGCCGCGCTCCCAATCGTCTCATCTATTCAAGTTGGCGGGGCTTCGCTACACTCAGTCCTCTCTCTTCAACCCTCTTGCGGGCCCTAAGTTCCGGGTCTTCTGCGGGGGCGACACCAGACCCCCCTAACTTGTCTTACTTCCACTCCCGACTTTGGCAGCCAGACGTTTGTCGGTAACGCCAGGCCCTCGCGAAGGGTCTGGCTCATGGATGGAGGGCCGTCACTAATAAACGGACCTCTTACCGGCTTGCGTCTGCGGTTGTCGTGCTGCCAAGTGCAACTTTTAAGACCAAAACGAATCCCCACAAAGAAAAACACTGCCAATCTGGCGTTCTAAACAGCTTTCATCGCAAGAGAAGTCAAAATGTCCGAGTCCCCACGCTCCGAGAAGGAGCTGTGCCTGACCCGGTACAGCACCCCGGTCCCCGAGCTGGATGATCACCGTCACTATATAAACACGCCTCGCATTGAGGCCCCGAAGGAGGAGCCTCTGAACCGACAAGACACCATCCCGCAGGGGTACGGTGGAGAAATGCAGGAACGTCCTGACTTGCTCCAAGCACAGGACGCTCTCCGAGAGGCCGCTCCGGTCTTTCGAGACTTTGAGCAGGCGATCTTTGATGACGACGATGTGAATATGGTGGGCCGGCGCTTCTCGGTCGACCCTACCGCCAACTATCACCACCCGCGGCGCATCAGTTGTGGCCAAGACCTCGCCCATGTCGACCGAGACTCGTCCGTGTCCGCTCGCTCGTCTTCCCCGCCAAACTCCGTCGAAGCTTTCGCCGACCCGCGTCGCCGTGAGCGGGCCAATACGCTGGACAGTCATGGCCTTCCTGATCTGGAGGCCATGCTGCAACGAACGGTCTCGGGTGGCACCCAGCATCGGCGCCCGACATTCAGCAATGCTAGCGCCATTCGGCCCCAGCTCGGTGATGCCTCTGTCATTGCGCCCGAAGAGGCATGCATTCACACCTATGAAGAGCCTGGTCGCATTCCCGTCATCGACTACGAGGAGCTGGAGGAATTCGTCGCTCTGAACCAGAAAACGAGGGCTGCTACGGCAGGCAACCGCCGTAAGCACAGCCTGAGTTCCCAAAGCAAGAAACCTCGGGTGTTTTATGATCTTCGACCCGGCCTCAAGGGCTCCGATGTGGACGAGTTCAAGAAGTCCGACTCGACTGATACAAGTGAAGCGTTTGATGTATTCGAAGACCCCGAAAAGGCCGGCAAGGTGATGGACGAGAAGGAGTTGGTGGATACGCTTCAGAACACCAACGAGCCCACTCGCTTTGGATTCTTCTCGTCCGAGTCTCAAACCACGGTGCACGCTGCTGACCTGGGAGATCTGGTGCTCCCGGGTGACAGCTTCCGGGATCTCTTCCAACTTGGTCCCGAAGGAGGTGTATGGTGGCTCGATGTGGTCAACCCCACTGACGATGAACTGGGTGCTATTTCTCGAGCCTTCAACATTCACCCTCTGACACAGGAGGATATCCAAACCCAGGAGGCCCGTGAGAAGGTCGAATTGTTCAAGCAGTACTACTTCGTCTGTTTCCGTACCTTCTACCAGGTGGACAAGACCAGCGAGGAGTTCCTGGAGCCTGTCAACTTTTACATGGTCGTCTTCCGCGACGGTGTTCTGACCTTTTCCTTTGTGGACAACCCTCATGCTTCCAATGTGCGCAAGCGTATTGGCAAGCTGCGTGACTATGTCTCTCTCAGCAGTGACTGGATCTGTTATGCTATGATGTAAGTTTCCATCTTATTCTATAACCAACTCACACCCAAAATACTAATGACATTATCAGTGACGACATCGTCGATAGCTTCGGTCCTGTGATTCACGATGTGGAGCTTGAGTCCGAGGCGATTGAAGATCACGTTTTCATCGCACGAGTCGACGACTTCGAGTCGTTCCTCCCTCGAATTGGGGGTCTTCGCAAGAAGGTCATGAGTTTGATGCGACTTCTCGGTGGTAAGGCGGACGTCATTCGTGGATTCTCCAAGCGCTGCAATGAGCAGTACGCGATGACTCCCCGTGGTGACATTGGCCTGTACCTGGGCGATATTCAGGATCACGTCGTGACCATGATGTCCAACTTGGGACACTTTGAGAAAATGCTCAGCCGTTCGCACACCAACTACCTGGCTCAGCTGAACGTGACCAACATTGCATTGGGCAACCACGTCAACAAGGTTCTGAGCAAGGTCACTCTCATTGCTACGATCCTGGTTCCTATGAACCTGATTTGCGGTCTCTTCGGCATGAACGTCAATATTCCCGGCAAAGACGCCGCCGGACTGGGCTGGTTCTTTGGCATTCTGGGCGTGATGGGGGCTATCGTCGTCATCAGCATCGGCATTGCTCGCTGGCAGAAGCTGGTTTAGTCTTTTCTATCAACCTCTTGCGTCTATTTCTTCCGGTTCATTGTTCATCTGTGATTATTCTCACCACCATGTTTTTATACGTCATTTTTTGAGTTGACGAGCGGCTCTGTGAGCTTTCTGCTAGTCAAGTACAGTTGTCTCTTTGGATACAGTTTAAACAGCTCTATTCTTCATTTTGAAAATAAAAGCGAAGTCAATACCATCTTCCTTCAGTGTACTGTAGTACTGAGTAGAAATCGAGACCGTACACGCGTCAAGTGGAGCAAGGCATCAAGGCAGTAATAATCGATAAGGCTGATTTCGGCGATAGCACCGCCCTCTTTCTCCAAACACCTCGCCAGCCGACTACATGCCGCTGGAGGTATTACGCCCTTTAGGAAAAGCTCTCCAGCTGATGTGTCGTTCCGTCGCTCGCCCTTGATCCTGACTATCCGGTTGCCGCGCCTCCTGAAACTCCCCTCCATGCGCAGTTCCACAACTCGGCTCCAATCGACTTTCCATGCGATTACTCTCCACAACCCTGCAGTGCTACCTGACTGCAACAGTCATTGCCACCTTTGCCCTCCTTATCTCCGCTAGTACACCAACTGCCCATGCTGAGGGCGTCTCGCCCCATGGCCTCGGAGCCGAGAACTTGAATGTCGGCGGGCCGGTCGTCGGCGACGAAGCAGGGCTGCCCTTTGCGCTGGACTCGTTCAATGGGCTCGAGCTCCGAGATAGCGTGGATGAGAATGGTGAATCCAACGGGCTGGACCTGGTGCGACGATACCCCAAGACGGGCACGTCTCTGGCCAACAATAACTTCCAGGAGAAGCCTATTGAGGCCGGAGAAACGCAGTGGTGGTATATCACCAAGGAGGTGGTAAATGGCAGAAAAGCCGCTGCGGTGAAGGGACTTCCGGCGTTTTTGAATTCGCGAGGTCTTGACGATTCGACAGAGATCGAGCACGAGCTGCGGAGGCGAGATCTGGAGAAGCGCTCGTCGACAGTTTATCTGTCGTTGACTACGTGCCAGAAACCAACCTCGAATGATACTGCTGAACCGGGCTCGTTCCCCCAGTTGGAGGTGTATGTCTCGTTGTCAGAGAAGCTGCAAGAGCCGGGGCCGGGCAAACATGACACGCTGCAGAACAAGACCACTGCAGCGGGAGGCTACGTTGGAATTGAATTTGACGCTGACAGCGATGTCTTCATTGGAGTGTCGGCACCAAATTCAACGGCCTGGTCAGGCTCCTACAAATACCAGATTGCGGCCTCCATTGACGCTCTCTTCCATGCGGTTGACGACGACCACCCCTTCCTCCACTTTGTCGACGCAGACAACTCCGCCGCCCTTTTGGTTACGGACAATTTGACGCTGTCAGATCCCAACTCGACAAACTATCAGCAGTGGATGAGCATTACGCCACCGTACACCATGTTCGCGCACAACACCAACAGCACGGCTCTTGCTGGCCTGGAGCGGTCGTTCTGTGCATTAGACGAGTTGGCACAGATGGGACGAATTAGCAACTCGGTCGACGTGAGTATGACCAGCCGAGGACTAGGAAACAAGCCCAAGGAGCAATTCTACATCACCGGTCTCAACCGGAGTTCCACATACGACGGGATACTCGCGATGGTGGGTAACTCGACTCTATCCGGGAACGGCGTCGTTGGCGGGGGCGGAAAAGTGTGGATGCCGATGAATTTCACTACCAAAGCCGGTTGGTATCGCCCGTGTCATTGTCATTACATACAGCAGCTAACCGAATTAGACGATAACTGCGCCGTGCTATTCAACCTCTCATTCTGCTCCGAAGTAGCCTACGCAGTGCCCTCCAACCCGAAACTCAGCGTCTCCGCACTCCGCGACATCTACGACAACAACGCCCAATCCTACTACCAAAACTTCACCTACTCCCTGCAACAAATCCAATGTGACGCAGAGCAGGATTCCATGTTCTCACTGACGGTAGGCTGCGACGACTGCGCTCAGGCATACAAGCAATGGCTCTGCAGTGTCCGCGTTCCCCGCTGCGCCGACTATAGCAGCAACGAGTCCTTCCTAATGGTGCGCAATGCCGGACAGGACTTCATCAACGGCAGCTCACTGCCGAAGGATAGTCCATACCGACAATCCGCCGTGACGAATTCGTCGCGGAATACCCTCATCGACACGGAGATCCAGCCCGGCCCGTACAAGGAGATTCTCCCGTGTCAGGATATCTGTCACAGTCTCGTTAGAAGTTGTCCGATGTCGCTGGGCTTTGGCTGTCCGACCGGGCAGTGGCTGAATGCGTCATACGGATATCGGAACTCGAACGGGGATATTACGTGTAGTTATCTGGGGGCCGCATATTACCTGAGCGTTGGTGCTAAGCTGGGTGTTTGGGGGAGTGTCTATATGCTATTTGGTATGTGGGGAGTCTGGTGGGCTCTGTGGTGATAGATTTAGAGAATGTTTGTACATTTCCTAGCGATGATCTTTCCTTCTAGTTCTAGTTCTTTACAGGTAATACTCCCAAGCTGGACAGGATATATCCAAAATCACCACTCCAAATCCTTCTGATCCTTCCTATTCTCAACGGCATGAACCCCCCATCTCTCCCTCCACGTATCCCTCTCCTCTCTCCAGAGGTCATTCACGCAGGGATCACACGAGCTACCACAGCACATGCCCAGATCCGGTGGAGGCGGGGGATCATCGTGAGCGCGCGAGGCAGCGCGAATGAGTTGCTTTTCTCTCGTACCACTCAGGCGAAGTTTAGAAAGTCGTTTAAAAGTCGGTGTTGTTTTCGGAGTATAATACGGTTCTGGTTCTGGTTCCGTCTGTTCTTGGGGACGGGATGGTTCGGACTGTGTCGTTTGTGGCAGGGTTGTATCCTTAGAGGAAGTCGATACATGTACCTCCTCGACCCGCGGTGAAATATGCAGTATCGAGCTCAAAGGCCACAGCGATGTAAGGAGAGACGAAGATGTCGACATCTGGTGTTGAGAGTTGTCTGCAGACGCATTTGAAACCGTTGGAGATGTGTCTTGCGTAGCAGTGTCTGTGCAAGGAGTATTCTCGGATGGGGCCGAGTCTTGCGGGCTGGCTTTTGAGTCAATGCTCATGGTGCAGACATCCGGCCACTTTGAAGAGAGACACGATCTATATCAGCTAGGCGAGGTACAGGGTACAAGGTGCAAGGTGCTCGGTATCTGTACTACTTAGCGATAGGTCGAGTTCTGTTTTGTATGTACGTACTCAGCTGTATATTTCAAGGTTGATTAGGAGTATAAAATGGAAATGTCGAGGATTAAAGGTCCGAGTTCGGGCCGGCTAGGATCTCGGGTGCCGTTCCTGTTCATCCCGATGGCCCATGTACTTGTTGAGCCTCGCTCCATGCAGTCTATGATCCGGATAGTGTTACTTTCATGAGCTAGACATGTCGCAGAATACTGAATACTCCTCTGAATATATTACTAATATATTACTCAAGACATCCAACATCCAAGAAAATAGCCAGAAAGATGTCGACCACCCATAGGTATTTATACAAACGTTCGTTCCAGAGACAATTTCTCCCGAATGCGATTTCTATGTAAATTACTCCCCATCACAAAATGTGGGCGACAGGACATCGATATGTTCGGAAGCGGGTGAGGAACCGAGTGGGATAAATGTGGGCGGCCGGTGCATACTTCATGCAAAGAAACGGGATCAGTAATCTCTATGGATCGACTCACCCATCCCACCGTATATTTATCAGCCGTGAGACGTCATTAATAATCCCAGATCCATCTATATAAAACACCACATCTACAAAGATGAAAGGAAACTATTTCAAACCGTTCCAACTTCCAACCTACAAAATGACAAGCTACAAAGCCTTCAGACGCAGCACCGGCACCCGGAAAACCCTCGAACCGGTGACGGAACAAATACCTTCTCTCAAACCAACAGAAGTCTTACTCCGCATCCATGCCGTCTCCCTAAACTACAGAGATGTGGCCATGATGGACGGAAAATACCCGGTGGAAGTACTCGAGCGCGGAATCCCAGCATCAGACTGCGCAGCGGAGGTCGTTGAAATGGGGAGTGAAGTGCAGGGATTCAAGATTGGGGATCACGTTACGCCGATCTTCGATCTGAATAGCCTTACTGGCACGGAAGAGGCACGGAAGGCGTTGGGTGGTGATGTAGATGGGGTGTTGAGACAGTTTGCAGTGTTCGACCAGGAGGTTCTGCTGCATCTGCCGGGACATTTATCTTGGGAAGAGGTACGATTCTCCATAAGTCAGATAGTATGATACTCGACTGGACCTGACTTGCTTAATTTGTCAGGCGGCGTGTATAACCTGCGCCGGAACATCCGCATGGACAGCACTGGACATGCCTCGATGCAAAGGCACAGCCCTACTCCAAGGTTCCATCTCCCTACCTCCTACCTGCTACCCGAATCTGAACCGAGACTAACAAAACCAGGAACTGGCGGAGTAAGCATGTTCGGACTGCTCATCTGCCTGGCAGCAGGCATCCGCCCGATCATCACGTCCTCCTCGAACCGGAAACTAGAACTCGCCTTGGCCGTTGGCAAGCCGGGAACTATCGACACCATCAACTACAAAACGCATCCGCAGTGGGAGAAAGAGGTGCACCGTCTCACGAAAGGGCGAGGTGTAGACATCGTCGTTGAGAATGTAGGCGTTACTACCATCTCTCAGAGTCTGTCTTCACTAGCAAGGCGAGGAACGGTTTCGCTAGTTGGATTTTTGGGTGGATTTGAAGTTGATCGGTTCCCTGATACGCTCGGGCCGACTCTTTTGAAGACTGCTACTATCAGGTATGTCGTCTCTGTTCTATTGTTTCCGTTCTATTGTTTCCGTTCTATTGTTTCCGTTCTATTGTTTCCGTTCTATTGTTTCGGTACTAATGACTGTTTTGTGTAGGGGTATTTCAGTTGGATCCAAGATTGACCAGCAGAACCTGTGTGACTTTTTGACGGAGAAGAAGGTTGGACTGAAGCCTCTCCTGGATAAGGCTGTTTTCTCTTTTGAGGAGTCTCAGGCTGCTTTTGATTATCTTTATGCTGCTAAGCATACGGGAAAGGTGGTTATCAGAATGTGAAGATGTTTTTACATGCTACAAGGAAATGAAGTCTGGTCGATGTGATATACTGCAACAGTTATGTATCAATTGATATCGAGGGGCTGCGGTTCTAGCAATCTCCTTTCTATACTTCTAACCGTCATGAAAGTAACAAAAACTAAACGCCTCTCGTGGTATCATGGTCATTATGCGTAAAATCACTTTCTTCGTGGTGTAGGAGTCCACATATTCCCCAACCCTGACTTTGACGACCCCGCCCGCGGCGTACTTCCAACCTGATTCAATAATTTCTGCGCAGCGGGAGTCAACATCTTCGAGCCTGAGCCCGACCCCGACCCCGAACCCGAGGCAGAAGCAGAATTCGGAGTCGAACGCAGCCCAAAGTCGATCCGCGGACTACTGGCGAAGCGCGGAGTCGAGATGGGTGTTTTAGTAGTGCGGGCCGCCTTTTCAGCGCGTTTATTCCGCGCCACACGGTCAACCATGCGATGGTGCAGAGCTTCGCGTTTGCGAGTTTCGCCAATTTGGAACGGGTTGGGGGTGGAGTCGCTGGAACCCAGGAGGCGCCAGTCGGCCTCGAGTGAGTCGGGAGCGGACTCCGGCTCGGGTTCATCTTCGTCAACAAAGGCGTATCCATTCACGCGGGGCGTTTCACCGCCTGCTACGGCGGAGGCTGCCTCGGACTCGCTGAGGCGCGGCCGGCCGGCGATTGCGTCTTGGATGGCGGAGAGAGATGGGGATGGCGGGACGTTGTTTGTTGCGTCAGCGGCTGCGGCTGCATCGGCATCCAGAAGCCGTGTGTTTTGATACAGTGTCCGCTTTGGACCTGCGCGAGAGGATGCCTCTGCCTTTTGGTGGAGGGTTTCGTGCGTATCTTCAACCGAGGACGGGAGGAACATCAGCGAGTTGTCGGGGCGAGATTTCCAGCCATCCGGCCTGGCAGGTCGCGCATTAAGGTCTGTCTTGATAGCTGGTGCCGAGTCGTCCTTCTTGATCAGGGCGGTCTCGGGGTTGCCACCCTGCGCAGTGATGCGCTTTGCTTCGCGCTGATGATGGGCGATTTGGCGCGCGGACGGGACCTTGTTCTGATTCCAAAGCCAAGCGTACTTCTCTCGCTTCTTCGCATTTTGCTTATCCAAGACCTTGTTGAAGGACTCATTATCCTCGCTGGTGTACTTCGCTTGGAAGGCAAGCAGTCCCATATTAGAAACATCGGGAATCTCCAGGTCCTTTCTCTCTGTGGAAGCCGAAGCGACCGACATAGGTGTATCACCTCCCCAGCCATGGGGAGTCTCATCTGCTCGACCGGGCAAATGCTGCGGTGTGCCAGCAACAGACCCGGGGTCTGTCTTTCGGCGCACATTCGAGCCCGGCGTCGGGGTGCGCATCACACTGGCCAGCCTCTTCTTGGAGCTTGTAATCCATTCTTTATCCTTTGACTCGAGGGCATCGAGGTATTCCTGCTTGGCCTGGGTCTCTAAGAGGCCGGGGAAGAAGTCGCGGGCGATGATATGGGAGAGGGCGGCGGTGTAGACGTCTTCGTCGAGGACGGTGGCGGGGCGCTTGATTCGCTTTGGAGCGGGAGGAGGGGCCATTAGCTCACCCTCCGATCGCTTGGCCAGCGCTTGGGACGGAGGGGACGCCATGGTTGGGAAGTTGCGAAGTGAGAAATGTAGTCAAGATGTGAGAGCTGACGCGATAAGATAGCAGCCCTGGAGGTCAGGTCAGATGACCGGCCAGCCATGCACTCCACCTCGATCACCCGGTTTTATACAAAGTACGATACTACGATACCAGATCTATACCAGCTCTACTAATATCGGGGTCTTGACTTATTGCTCAGTCAGATTCAACGCCACGGTATCCACCCATGGCTTCTATAGTCACAAAAAGAAACAGATATAGCGAATGTCCCAATCCATCCCTTCCAAACCCTCTTTTCCAAGTGCTCTTTTTTCCCAGGGCCAGACACCAAAGCAGAAATGTCGCTGAGAAATGCATGGAGATGAAACGATGGAAACATATAACCAACATAGAACAAGGGTGACAGATATAAGAAACAGGTCGTGGACTCGTGGAGATGTCCCTATCCGGGAGGAGCGAGAGAAACAGCAGAAATATGCAAAAAGGATTTTGGCCCCCGAATAGAGCAGAGAAATGCAGCCTTAATTGGCTATAGGGAACAGAGAGTAGGAAGACTTTCGGGTCTTCTTGCGGTTCGGGTGCTTAGGCGGAATCCCGGGCGGAGAGTAGTCGGCCTTGACTGGGCGGACATCCACCTCGGAGATGGACTTGGCGCGGTCGTGGGCCAGAGAGGTAGGGAGAGTGAGGTCTGAGGCAGAGGTGTTGGCCTTGCTGCCCGCCTGAAGCAGCACATGAGCCTCGAGACTCTTGGTCTGGCGGTGGTGAGAAGAAGGGGGGCGGCTGAGACTCTCGCCGGCAGTCAGCCTGTCGGTGGGCATCAGCTCGCGGCTGCTGGACAGGCTGTGGATCAGCTCTGGCACACTGGTGGTAGACACGGAGGAGCGGTGCTTGCGAACGATCGAAGCCGCTCGGGAGAGCATCAAGCTCTCCTGGGAATTGCACTTGCTGATGGGCGAGAAGCTGCTGCGCGGAGAGACGGGGTTGTTCTCCGAAGCAATCATTCCCTGGTGAAAAGGAAAGTGCCGATCTGATTCCGCATCAGTTGTCAGGTAGTCCTCGTACAGCGTTTCCTGGTTGATCTGCTTGGACAGGGCGGACGGCAAGATCGAGGTACTGACGGGTTGGAAGTAGTCGCCACTGCGTCCAGTCATGAAATCCTGCTCGTATTCCGTGGTTGAAGGGGCGACAGCCGAATGCAGCGCTGAACGTGCCGAGCTGGGGTCCAGATCCGGCGTGGGAATTGTGGAGGTGCTCAGCGGACTCGGCTGCAGATGGCGAGTCTTGGGAGCTCCGAGCCAGGGCTCGTCGCTGCAGGCCACTCCGATCTGGGGGCGCTGCGGCTGCGCCTCCTCGAGAGAAGTACGCGACCAGTCAAAGTTGGAGGTGGATTCGGCCGCATGCTCATAGCAGTAATCGATATCCGCGTCCCACGAATCGTACGGTTCATCCTCATACGAGAATTGGTGGACGTCCGACATGCCCGGCGAAGTGATCTGCACACGGGCATCGGGGGATGAGTTAGGAAGGTTTTGAGGGAGAGTCGGCGAACCGAGAGCCTCGGAGAACTTTCTTGACAATTCCTCGGCCACGAAGACCGACAGCGGTGCCTTCGGAGCAACACTGCACGAGCGAGGTTCAGCCGTACCCGGACTCACGTGGGAGGTGGAGCGGGAATGGGCACAACCAATGCTCGGTTCTGGGCTGTCTTCCCACAGCCGAGTGGCTCCCTCCTCTTCTGGGACATCTTCCAGGTCATAGTGACTGCTCACGGAGTACGCGCGCGCATGTTCACCGTCCGACTCCGGGCTGAGTGTAAGTTGAGTAGACGAAGCACTGTCGATATACTCGGGGTAAGTCTGAGTCGACGACAGGCCCAAAATCTCATCAATTGCACGAGGCGCGGGCTCATCTGTTTCCGATTCACTTTCCGGGACACTTGGAGGCGGAGGCGTGGTAGGACAGGATCGAGGATATCTCGAAACCGGCCGCGAGAAGTTTTCGATAGTGCGAGATTCCCTTCGAGCATGACCGGAAGGACTAGTCGAGCCCGAGGCTGCAGGTGAGCCTGGCGGGCTTTGAGGAACGGGCTCATCAACAGTGGTGGCGTTGCCATATGCGGCCAAGTCTTCAGCCGAGAAATTGCGGAAGTGAATATCGTCGGCCCGAATGCCCTTGAGGACAGCCTCGGGCCGTTGAGAAGCCCGAATGACGGAGAACTCGGTGACGAGATCGTTCTCACGGGTCTGCTCCAATGATTGGAATTGGGCGGGGCTGGTATGGGTGAGATGGTGAAAATCGAATGGATCGGAGATGAGGCTCTTCAGACGTTCATCTGCATACGATTGAGTCAATTGGGCACCGAACTCAAGTGGGGATGGATATAGATTGTCAACCACTTACGGTTGTCAATGCGCCGGGCACGACGGCCGAACATGTCCGGTTTCTCCATTCGAGGTTGCTGTTGTGCCTCGCGATCGATTTCGTCTTCCTCGGCCAGCGTGGCGACGATGTTGATCTTACTACCCTGACGGCGAAGCATTCGGCTTCCACGAGCGAGAAATGAACGTGAACGATCCTTCTCCGGGCGCATGCCCAGAGCGGAAGTAGTCCGCTCGATCTGAGACGGAACGGAGCTATCAACGGAGGTCATGGAGGAACCGGGGGAACGACGGGATGAAGTGGAGGTGGTCGTGTTACTGCGAGACCGGCCACTAAACACGGACCGCCGCTTGGGGCTATCTGCATGAGCAGTCGACCTGGAGCGATTGTGAGACATATGCTCAGGGGGATCATTCGAGGAACGGGTGGACGGAGGGTCGCTGTGCCCGTCCTCCTCCCACTGGCCAGTCATTTGAGGCGTGAAAGTCGGTTGGGAATACATGGTGAGGTATTCCCCCCAAATTTAAGTAAGAATCTGGAGTAGTGACAGCGCCTGTTTCATGATAAGAAGGAGAGTATGGAACCGCGACGACGGTTAGAGAGGATCCAAGTCGGGACGGGGGAAGCAAGCAACCTATATCTAAAATGAGCAGCGGTACAATACTACGATACCAGACGCGATACGCGGGTGGAGCCGATTTCAGGGGCGATGATTGATTCGAGGGGCTCCAGCCGTTGCACAAGACGCACGCTGCCGCTGCGTGCGTCTTGAAATTGACCGGACTTTTCAGCCGTCGGCTTAGCTCGTGTGCTATACCCGTAACCTCGGAATAGTTTATCAAAATAGCTATGTAGTCAGCATCCTGTACATTCCAACCTGGGATGTATATGAAAAAATAGTCAGGTACATCCCGTTCCCTGGTTCACTAATAATCTGATACAGTCCCAAAGATACGGCACGGAGCCAATTCACAGCACGAGGCTAGTGCGATGCACCCCTGCACCAGGGGTTTTCCCTTCTGAACGTGTTTGAACGTGGGGTTCCGCTTAACCCGGTTCAGTAAGTATCGGCGTGCGATACGACCCAGTACGGAGGACGTCGACTGTGTTCCTTACAGCTTTAACCCTACGTTTCCATGGTTCCATGGAGCCATGGAAACATGGAACCAGCAGTTGGGGTATAGGAATGTGAAATATGCCACGTACAAACACTGCAGCACTATACTGACCGTTCGTCTGGGCCATTTCCCCCCCGCGCCACTAGTGCAGCCTCGGCCAACGGTTTCTATCCTGTCCATCTCGAAACAATTGCGCCCCGTACTAAACTCGGAGAAGGCTAGCAGACACCCAGAGAGCCCCCTAGTCGGGCTCCGATCGCACGTCCCGGTGGAGAGGATCTGTGTCCCATCTCCTAATCCGCTCGCGATTCAAGCGAACGTGATCCATTCTTATCTGGAGGGAGATCGGAGGCTGCCGGTCTTTTCTTTCCTTCCCTTCCTTGCGTGTCCCCCTGTAAGCTTCCCCCAGCACTGCATCAATTCCCCCGGAACTCACCGATGGGACGAACAATTGAGTGCATGTCTCAGACCGTTTTCGAAGTATTCATTGAAGTCTCGGGGGTTGCTGATAACAGACTCGTGTTGAGCGAGATCCGGTGTATCACCGTGAGGGAGGACATCCCCACTTCAGAGAAGAAGAGTCCCAAGCCCTACGGATACAAGCCGATATCGTCATGCTGTGTGCGCGAGGGGGACCGAGTGGGACCGCGCGGTAGAGTTGATCCGTAAGGGAGAAGCCCGAAAAGTCGAGTGTTTCAGTATGTGAGTAGAGTTTGCTGTCATCTACACAATCCACCCCGTGTGCGGTATCGAGGTTCTCCATACGTGTACGGAGACACAGAGTACTGTACACTCCTGACGATCCCACTCGTCTAGAACACTCGGTGACGCCCAGCAACCGGGCTCCACTGTTCGACATCCAGTGAAGAGGCTCCCTGGCACGACGATCGAGTTCTGGAACTCACCTTTTGAGAAGGTCCATAACTCCCTCCGCTCTCTCCACTCCTGTCGTCATAGGCAAACGCGGGTCTATGCGTGGGAGCCTTTCCCAACAGTCGCCCCGAAATTGGATAGTTTTGGGCTTGGTTTGGAGTAATCCGTAACGGGAGCGATCGGTGCAATCTTTTGAATCCTTCAAGCCACAATTGGGTTTGGGGTCGTGCCCCCGTAAGCCAGTAAGCTTGTCACGCAATTCACATGGCCGACGACTCCTGCGCTTTATGCAGGTACCGGGATTGTCTCGCCGAGGTGAAAATGCAGATGCAGATGCACCTGCAACTGTACTGCAATCACATCGCAGGGTCGCTCAGATCTGAAGAGATACGCGTCGTGGCCCCAGTACGGGTACCGGGCGGAAATTGTAAACAGAGCGAACGGGTTCACACGGCTGGCGATCTACAACGGTAATTTCAATTCCACGAACGGTTTCACCGGCAAATAATTACTATTTCCAGCACGGAGATGGATTTTGCCAATTCGAGTTTACCCTAGATCTGGATTGATTGTTGTAACCCGGCCATGTGGTCGGTGGGACGTAACGGTCGCCTAAACCGCACAGAGATGCCCTGATTCCGAGTCGTGGGGCGAGGCAGGTTCCTTCTTACAGATCAATTGCGTGTTTGTGTGCTCTATTCATAGGTGCGAGACAGAGACAGCGATGAGTTCTACCTCTACGAATGAACTGTATCTTAGTCCTTTCCCTCATCTCCCAGGGGTATACTCCGTACCGTGTATCATAATAGACTAACTATCTTTTAGATAGGCGTGGGCCCACGTCAGTCATAGACCGACTAACTATTGACGGACTACCCTAGGGCACACGCTATCGGTTACCATCGATCGTGCATCCAGATAGTCTCCATCTAACGGCGGATCTACGCGTATAGTTTCAATAGACCAATGGCTAAAATTATAGTCCAAATTGTTCAACTGAGACACTAAATAGATTATCAGTTATCCCATATTGATCCGAAATCCCAAAATCCGTGTACGCCGGTCCTTTAACGCGAAGAAAAGAGCAACCTCAGTTTATCACTGTCCACTTGAGAACCTTCAGGGGAAGGTCAATATCGCCGAGAAGGGACTTCTTGTCGCTGCCCTCGGCGTTCTCAAACCGGTGACGACGCCCTTGCCGAGCACCTCCAGGGCGATACCGATATCGCCAACGAGATCAAAGTCGCTGTCCTCAGGGTCGCTGGCAAGGTCGGGAGCGGCCTCGACGCCCTCAACCTCAACATCACTGTCAACCTCGTCGTTCTCCGTGTCACTGCGCTTGGCGTTTTTAACACCGGTAACATCACCATCACCACCGACAAGGCCATGATCTGAAACGCAACGCTTAGCGTTGTTGAGACCAGTAACATCGTCAACACCGGTGATCTTGATACCGACATCACCACTCTTGGCGTTCCTAACCCCGGTAATGTCGCCATTGCCCAGAATACGGGCACATCATTAGCATTGCTTTATTCAGAGCCTCAGTACAAGCATAACAGACCGAAGGGAGGAGGTAGGACCGGGACAACGGAACTGGGATCGAAAAAAGAACAAGAAAGCGGGAAGAGACTCCGAGGACAATGGGCACTCCTAAGTGCCCTTCTCTTGCCGTTCGGATGGGCCAGTATGTCAAGACAGGAAAGGAAAAGGGAGGATCCGACGTGTTCCAGCATCCAATGCACAAGCAGACCTGGATGCAGGAAGATGTTTTCCCCCATCAAGGTCGATAAAATAGCGAGTTTGACGGGAACATGAGGTGCGGATGGCCCGAAGGTAAACCGTCGACACAAGCTCAGGAGCTACGGAGCTTGTGTGGGCAGCTCTCCTAGGCCGTTCCAGGTATCAGTGAGGCCCGCATTTGCAGACGGTGCTCAGGGACCAGGGTAGTAAAAGGAAGATGAAGGATTGGGCTAAACTCGGAAGATTCGTAGACGATCACTGACAGAATCTGCCCGAGGGCGACGGAGCAGAGCCGCAATGGATGGTTGCGCGTGATGTCATTTTTGACCTCACGCTACGTCCTTGAAACTGAACGGAATTGACATCAAGACCAATTGGCTGAGACATGTGTAAAGCTGTTCAAGTTCACTATGTAGTTGAAGTAGAAAACGCCCGGAACTCATAGAAGCCTTTCGAAGCGCCACTTTCAACCTTAAAATGGATAAAGTTACCACCATCCCACCACTCTCCTCCCGACGCAACACTACTATTCTGGGACATGTTTCCTGCTCCACTATGTTCCAACACCACTATAGAAACATCTCTTTGATCCGCGAAGGACCGGGTCGGAATAGCTAGTCCATAGGGTAGTACCGAAGCCTGACAGAGAAGGTGTCGTTCCGTGGTGAACGCGAAAGTCAAAGTGCAGTGATGATCTTCAAGGGCCTTTGACGGTAAGCTGGGCACATCTCCGGTTCCTGGGGTTACTTGAGCTGGACCTTGCTCTAGTGTACATACTGCAATTGACTTTTGAAAGGGAGGCTGAGGTACTCTCTGTTCTAGTATACCGAGCCTAGTATACCGAGCCTAGTATACCGAGCCTAGTATACCGAGCCTAGTATACCGAGCCTAGTATACCGAGCCTAGTATACCGAGCCTAGTATACCGGGTCTAGTATACCGAGAAAAGCAGTTATTCTCCGAGAGGAAGATAGTCCAACAACCAACAATCTCACATAGAAAAAAAACTAGAAAAATTGCAGCCTTAAACTAATCCAGCCGTATCTAGCCCGACGCCAATGCACGGTCACGGAACTACATACTGCATGCTGCATGCTCCAGCGCTGATCCCCGGCCGCGGCACGCTAAGCTCGGAGCGTATCCGCATGCCAAATACCCGAGATGCGTGAGCCGGAAATTACGTGTCAGATTGAACTCGGGGGATCAGTGGGGGCTAGAACTGTCAGACTTGGTGGCTGGTATGTTCATGTCCAAGGTAGTGCATACGGTGTAGGGGTTGGGAGCTGACTTGAGACATGACGCCTTGCTTTGCTGGTATCATTTCAGATACAGTCTAATACAGGAGACGTACTTTTTCCATGTAGGGTTCGAATATCCAAGTCAAACTGTAGGCTAATTACACAGGGGTGAAGAAGTCTCGCAAACTGTTCATTGCAAAGCACGTTTGCCTTTCCAAACGCCGTAGATGAATAAAATTGAAAATAGGAAAGTAATGTGGCAATTCAGTCCTGCATCTCTGTGTCCCCCTTTTCATCGCCGAAGAGGTCCTCATCGTCCTCGCCAGCCTTGCGCGCTTCTTCCTCGTCCTCCTCGTCGTCGTCATCGGCGATGCGGCGCGAGGCCTTACCGCGCCGACGGGGAGCGGGTTCTTCCTGCATCGGCTCATCCTCGTCGAATAGATCCTCCTTGTCTTCACCCGGAGTCGGGGCGTCTTCTTCCTCATCCGAGTCCACCACGCGCTCACTGCTCTTGAACTTATTTGACGAGACCTTGCTCTTAGCAGCCTTGCCACCGGACCGGCGCTCGAGACGACGGCGCTTCTTGGGGGCAGTCTCGGTGTCGCTCCCGGTCTCGGCGCTGCGCTCGGGCTGGTCACCCTCGTCATCAGCAGCGATGAAGTCGTCGCCGCCCTTCTTCTTGCGCTTGGAGGGCTGCTTCTTCTTGGTGCGCTTGACCTTGTCGCCCTGAGAATCATCCGTCAACTCGGCGTCCTCTCGGGCGCGTTCGGCTTCTGCGCGCTGAGCCGCAATCCGCTGAGTTTCCTCGAGCATTTGCTGGCGCTCTTCGGCGATGCGCTTCTTGCGCTCCATTTCAACCTCCTGCGCCTTGCGGAGCTCCTCCTCACGCTTCTTGATTGCAGCCTCGCGGGCCTCACGAGCCTGTTGCAGCTTGGCTGCGTTCTTCTCCTCGTACTCCTTCTGGCTCTGCATGGCTCGGTCCAGCTGCTTGCTGATCGTGCGACCCATGTTGGCACGCTGCTCCAGAGCCTGGCTGGGGTAGGGCGGGTTCTTTTCTTTGGAGATTCGGTCAAAGGTCTCAATAGCCTCCTTGAGTCCTTCGGCCGCTTCCTGCACATCCTGCAGAGTCTTCTGTGTAGGTTGCAGGCTGTACGCCAGTGAGGCGATTTGGTTCTGCACAAAGGCCACGTTGAATTGCAGGTGGAGCTGGTCTGGGGAGACTTCCCGCGCGCGCTGTGCGTAATCGAGTGCAGTCTTCATCGCAACCAAGTTCATCTCCTGCTTGCCCTTCAGCCACCAGACACGGCCGAGACAGGCCAGGATCTGCACATCGCGCGAACGGTCCTTGGCCAGGGCCGCCTCGTAGTGTTCGATCGAACGCGAGAACTGTCGGAGCTCGGCGTAGACATGTCCCAGATTGAGGTAGACGCTGGCATCCTTGAGAGTGTCGCGGATCTTGGAAAAGATCTGCACGGCGGAGCTGTGGTCTTTCTTGTCGTCAACAAGAGCGATAGCGATACCTTGCGCGGCATAGGCATTCTTGGGGTCCAACTGCAAGGCCTTGTCGAAGAACTCAACGGCACGGCGGTAAGTCGTGCGGCGCTTCTCCTTCTCCTGGTCTGTATCACGGCGCATGTCACGGGCTGCGAGGAGAAGTACGTTGCCCATTCCCGTCAAGGCATACCGGTCATGCTTGTCATGGTACTGCAGAGTATGTTTGAAGTGGCGCTGCTCGGGATCCTCGGCGAGGTTGATCACGCGCTTCTTGGACTTGCTGAGATACCAGCCGAAAAGCGCCCGGACTTCCAAGTTCGAGGAGTCCACCTCGTAGAGCTTGCCCATCTTCTTCGGACCTTCGTTTGTTGGGCTTTGGCGCAGGGCAATATAGGTCACTCGTGCGCTGGCTTCGGTGTAGTTGCTGTGGCGTTCCAGAAGACCCTCGTAGACTTTCTTGGCCTCATCCCACATGTCCGCTGCTTCATAAGTGCGTCCCAAGTTGTAGCTGATGGTAGTGACAAGGGCATCGTTGTCAGTGCCATCCTCTCTCTCTTGTGACTGAACGCAGGCATTGAGCGCAGACTGGAACATGCCACGAGCAAGGGCGATCTTCTCGCTCTGGTAAAGGAAGCATCCCATGTTGTTGAGGAGTTGCGGCGGAAGACTTTCACGGAGTGCAGCCTTCATGTCATCCTCGCTCTCAATTCCTTCCGGTCGAGCGCTCTCGGGAATACCGGCAATCTGAAGCTCTTCCAACTGGCTCAGGCACTGCATGCTCTTATCCGGAGAGCTGCTCTCGTAAAGACGAGCAAGATAAACCAGAACAGACTCGTCCGGTGACAGTCTTTGCTTCTCGTCCTTCCACATCGAGCGAACAGACTCCAAAAGGCTGATTGCACGCTTCACCTCGGATGATTTGTCTTCCTTGCTGCCAGACCTCTGGATAGCAAAGACCTCCTCCGCATGCAGCGCTGCCAAGAGAATCATGGCTTCTGGGTTCTTGGACTGCTGTACAATCTTCTCCAAGCGGAACTTGGCGCCGTCGAAATCCTTGTTTGTCACTTGCATCTGCACAGCACCGAACTTGGCAGGCAGGTAGCCCTTGTCACCACCACCACGAGCTTGGTCAGAGCGGTTATAGAATTCGGTCGCCTTTGTGGTGTCACCTTCATAGTGAGACTTGCGGCCGAGTAGATACCAGCCGTCACTGGCAATGGGCATCACATCTGTATGTTCGATAGCCTTGCGGGCGAGGGTCTCGACGGTGGGGTATTGTTTGCGAAGGAGGAAGTAGCTGCCAAACAAGGCGCACGTCATGGGGTATTCCTTGTCCAGCTTGAACGCCTTCTGTGTATATTGGGTCATGGCGACCTTATACAGAGAGCCGAACATGGGATCGGTAGTGGGTCGGCGGGAGCTATCGTAGAGGTAGTACACGGCGAGGAGGATGTTAGCGACCTTGGACTCGGGGTTCTGTTGGTGACTTTGGTTAGCGACTTCAATGGCAAGGTACAGATTGAAGAACATACAAGGGCAAGCGATCGCTCCCACGCCGCCTTGGCTTGGTCCTTGAAGCCCAGCTGCCACAAGCAGCAGCCAAGACCAATTCGAGGATCGGGGTCAGTGAGGTGAGGCACCTTCATCAGGACCTTCTGGTAACCATCGAGAGCCTCTGCGTATCTTCCCAGCATGTAGTGAGCACGAGCGCGTCCCAAAATAGCCATGATATTGCGGCCACCAAATGCCTTGGAAGATTCATCAAAGCACTTCAACGCCTGGCGTAGCGCTTCCACTCTCTCCGATGTATCAATGGCACCGGGACGAACAGCCCGAGGCGGATACAAGGACGCACGAAGGAGACAGAGAACACCACGTGCCAGGAACAGAGGTGGATATGCCGGGTTCAGACGCGAAGCTTCGTTCAAGGTCGAGGTCGCGAGCTGGAGGTAGTGGTCCTTGGTTTTGGCTTCCGAGTAAAGTTCTCCTTCAGGCGCGACTCGAGGAGCCTGGCGACTCTTCAGCATCAGAAGCCAGCAGACCCAGCCCAAAAGTCCGAGTTTCTCTTTGGTGGCTCCGTGGGCCACGGAGGCCAAGCCCTTGTTCAGGATGTCGATGGCATGATCGATCTGCTTTCGCTTGGCGTAGGCCAGGGCGATGATAACCCAGAAGTTTTTCGCAGCTCTCTCATTTTCCAAAAGTGTGCAAAGCTCGGTCGGATCTTCGGGGAGGTCGAGGAGGCTGACTTCGACTTCGCTGTCGAAACTGGAGGCGGGAATATCAATGGCGTCGGGGATATCGGAGAATCGCAGAGAGTGCATTGAGCTTGTTGGAGGCAGTACATCTCCATTCAAGCCATTGGCGTGGCCGTTCTCAAGGGGCGCCATAATTGCGACTTGCGCCGGGGGTGAGCGAGTGTAGAGAGGGTCACCGGGATGCGACTGGATGAAAGAATCGTGACGGGCTCTCAACTCATGATCAAGTGAGGCCCAGCAATATGAGAGGAGATGGGACTTGCACCGATTAACCGAGGCTGCAGAACCCCTGTGTCGCACCGTAGACGCGCAAAGTGGCTCGGAGGTTTCGCAAGTCGCGGTACTTAATCAGTTGAGAATTAGTGGACGCTGTGGCTGGAGTGCACCGCCACAGTGCGCCACATCCTGTGCTCATGGCACAGAGTCAATGGACTCACTTCACTCATGAAAATAATATTTTGTATGAATATGAAATGCTTCTACGTATCTTCTTCTTCTCGTTATGCCTTCGCCAAAACAAAAAAAATCCCAAATCATTCAGTCATTCCAATTAGCGGAACCAGCTGCCAATGAACCGACACAAGAACCCGAGCCCAGCAAGCACCATGAAGATTTTACCAAGCTCGGTCCAGTGATGCAATCGAACATGAGACTCTATATAGCCAGCTGAGACAGCAACCTTCTGCTCTGGGGTAGCCTTCTTGGCTTCGATGGACCCAGCCAGCTCGGAAGGGAATCTGCCGGTTTCGAAGTACTGGTCCATAAGCTGGTCCTTCTCAAGCCATCGGGCAAGCAGCCAGGCCTCAAATTCCTTTTGGTCATCAAGAGGAATCTCAGAGACGGCGAAACGTCTCCAGTGCATGTTGACCGAGGTCGGAGGACGACCCTGTCCATAAGTCGAGCGCAGAGTAAAGTATTTATCGGGATAGCTTCCCTTACTACAAGAGCAGTCAGCATGTGGCCAAATGTTGCGAGACCGGGGTTCAACTTACGGTGGACCCTCGTAGGCAATAGTGGAATCATAAACATAGTCCACCGTTCCTCGCAATTGCTGTAAACAGAAGAACAGCCCGGTCGATCGGGGAAGAATCATGTGCTTGAAGGAGGGAAGACTCTGCTTTGCCCCATACGCATCGCTCTTCGTTTTCGTGTTGATGGAAAGATTGGTTCCTTCCGGGAAGATCAGCAACCACATAGGATCGTATTGTGGGTTGCCGGAGTGTGAGCCGCTGAGCCGGGTCTTGAGCTTCTGCAGGCGGTACTGAAGACGAGGCTTATCAGATTGCCATTTCCGGGCCATGAAGATGAAGCCGTAGAACATCATGCCCTGGCCCACGACGGGGATATACTTGAGTGATTCCTTCAAAATGATGTAAATACGGCCGTGCATCACATTGGTGTATGCGAACCACCAGAGATAAATCCAGTCGGTGTAGACCTGGTGATTTGCGATCATGACCAGGCGTTCCGGGAAGGTGGTCTGCAGGATGCCATCTTCCGACAGATGGAGCTGGCCTCGCACACTCTCGTCCCCACTGACGCGAAAGAGGGTCGGGGCACCCCATTCTGTGAGAGCCGTGATCATCAATCCGAAGCATTGTTTCGTATAGGCCATGTAGGAGTAGTAGTAGTCCTTGTGGATCAGGTACAGCGGGGAGCCGACAAGTTGAGTCACGAAGACGACGATGCAGCATCCGTTGAACCAAGCAGCCAGCAGTAGCGAACGAACTACCTGCATTGTAATGCCATGTTTGAGACGGGGCTCGGTGGGGGGTTTACTCGAGTGCTTGAGAAGCTCGCTAGCTTCGCCGTTCGCTGGCTTGCGCTGGCGAACCTCGGCTGAATCCATGACGGTATACTTCATTTTTCGAAAGAGAGATATCTTGATTGAGCTAGATTCAGAACCAGCACGCACTGAGGAGCAGGAAAAGACAAACAGTGTCACCGCTGAATCGGGAGAGGGCGGATGCAGGATCGACAGTGTGGCCTCGGTTGCAGCCTTGTGCTGCAACGGAGATGGCCTGTGGGGATATGGGGTAGGAAAAGAATGGAATGGGGAGGTAAAAGTATAGGGACAAAGCAGAAAGGAAAGCCTAGGAAGTCCACCTCAAAAGAGTCTGTCTCGTGGACGCCTTCCAAACCCAAATAACGTCAGAGCTCTCGAGGCGGTGGGGCTGCAAATCGGCGGAGTTCGTGAGCTTCTCCGAAGCTCCATCTTTCGGAGCCCGATGAGCGCCAAAACCGACACATGATCAAGGTCATCCCGGTCTTGCAACCATGCAGTGCGCCATTCGTCGCAGGTTCCCCGGTCGGTTCCTGCGCTGCTTCTCCTCGTCTGCGCCGCGTCACGAGATTCGCGATGTCGCCGCGCTGGCTCAGCGGCTGATTCCCAAATACCAAGGTGCGGCGCTTGTGCATGAGGGCTGATTCGAGGCTGACTTCTCTTCTATAGAATCTCAGGGTGAGTTATTATCTTTACAGTGGCCGGCGCCGCCTCGCAACGTCCTGCTGGTGCGCAAGGACTGCGCCCCAACGGTGACTGACTCGCTCATTGAATTCGCAAAGTATGTCGATCTCTACAGGAAAGCTGGCGGACATGGCTTACACAATTCGTCAGTCACATCTCCTCAACATATCCCTCCATTGCCGTCGTTCTCGAATCCAAAACTGCCGCCGAAGTCCACTCGTCTCTCTCATTCCCTGTCTATACTGCATCCTTGGAGGACAAGCCGACGGCGTTTCACGACAAGGTAGATCTCACCGTGACGCTAGGCGGAGATGGCACGATCCTACATGCGAGCTCGCTATTTGCGACGTGCTCCAATGTACCCCCGGTGCTGTCCTTCAGCATGGGTACCTTGGGCTTCCTGAGCGAATGGAAGTTCTCCGAATTTAAGCGGGCGTTTCGAGAAGTCTATATGTCCGGGGCTGGCGCTGGAGACCGTACTCCGCTGCTGGAAACGAAAGATGCAACGGAGACGCAGGCCACGCAACTAGGACCGACCGGCTGGTCCTCTGTGCGGGGCAAGTCCATGGGCTCGACCCGGGGAGCACCCATTTTGATGCGCAACCGACTCAAGGTCGGACTTTTTACGGGGGACGGCCGTGAGACCACTCCGATCAGGGGCAAGACCGACCAAGGCAGAGGGGTATACGTGATGAATGAGCTGCTCATTCACCGTGGTAAAGAACCACATCTGGCGATCGTGGACATCTTCCTGGGAGGCCGATTCCTGACCGAGGCCGTAGTGGACGGGATTATCATCTCCACTCCCACGGGAAGTACGGCGTACAGTCTGAGCAGTGGCGGCAGCATTGTGCACCCTTTGGTCCCATCCATCTTGTTGACCCCCATCTGTGCGCGAAGTCTCAGTTTCCGGCCACTGGTTTTGCCCTCCAGCACGCCCATCACACTCCGGTTGAGCGAGAAGAATCGCGGACGAGAACTGGAAGTCAGTCTAGACGGAGTCAATCTAGGTCAAGGGATGGCAGTCGGCATGGAGGTCCAAGTGTGGAATGAGGAGATGAGGCATGGCCGGAATGAATGGCAGGGCGGCGTGCCTAGTGTCATGCGGAGAACCAGTGGCGAAGAAGCACACGAAGGATGGGTGGGTGGCCTCAATGGGCTGCTCAAGTTCAATCATCCGTTTGGAGAGTAAGAAAGCAGGAGCAGACATTGTATGATACCCTGATAACCTCGCTACTACCAGTACTATGGATTTAGTCACGTTCAACACCGCGCCGGGTCTTTCAGAACGGACCGTGGATCCAGACTCCGCGGTTTCCACCATGATTGGTAGAGGTTGTGTTTTCTGTAGATTGAACCGGGTCAAGCCATGAGACTAGTACTGTTAATGTGGCCCCTTTAGTGCCTGAGTGCCTGTACCTTTCATCGTTTACCCTGAGTGGTGATAGTCCCCTGAGATCGTCCCAAACGTTCCACGTTCCCCTCCCCCCCTTTTATCTTCCTTTCATCCCCCACCATCCCCAATTTGTCGGCTTCAACTTCGCGCTTTGCTTTCCGGTTGTTTCGAGCAAATCCTCGCAGTGCGAGGTCCGCTCTTTTCTTTCCGTAAGTCACCCTTCCATTCTCCGTGGACAATCCCTTTCTCCCATCCTCGCCCCTGGAACCGCTGCACGTCCCCCCTCGGATCGCCTTTTGCGCTCCCCTGAACGTGAGAGCTGACCCTTTTTTTTCTCCTCCCCAGTGCTCAGAGCCGCTAGCTTCGAGGGACCTCAGGAGGTCTCGGCGCGCATTCACTTCTTTCTCCGCGTCTCGAACTACTTGGCAAACTACTTGGCAAACTACTTGGCAAGATGTCCTCGTATGGGAAGTGAGTCGCGCGTTGTGATCGTGAAGATCATCCCCGAATTCTCGGAATACGTCCACTGACCCTCCGCAGTAGCATGTACACGCCGGATCAGTTCATGAATCCGGGGCCGGCTCCCCGCCCCCCTACGGATCGGCCCCAGTTGACCATTCCTACCAACAATCCCAACGTGTCGACGTCGTTCAGCCAGATGTCTTTGCAATCGCCCAGTACCCCCGGCCCCGTCCCTGGCGGCAACCTCTCGCTTTTCCCCAATACCAGCTCTCCATCGCTTGCCCGGAGCCCAACCGGTGGACAGGGTGGCATGGGCATCATCAAAGAAGGACCCGTGCGCTGCAAGGAAGACAAGTTTTTGGCAACCTGGGGCCAGCGATATCTGATCCTGCGTGATTATAAAATCGAGTTCCTGAAAAGTGAGACGGGCAAGAGCGTTCTCTCGTTCCCACTGTCCACCGTCACCAATGTGTCTCGCTCGGAGGACACCAAGATGGCCTTTGAGATTGTGCGCCTGGCCAATCCCAAGGATGCAGGCTCCAAGGCTGCCATGATCTCTCGCGACGTGGCAACCAAGTCAATTACTTGTGAGGTGAGGACCGATGACGAGATCTACGACTGGATCGACAAGATTTATGAGCGCTGTCCCGGCATGGGTGGTGTCAGTAACCCGACCAATTTCAGCCATCGGGTCCACGTTGGCTTTGATCCCCAGACCGGGGCTTTCGTGGGCTTGCCTCCGGAGTGGGAGAAGCTTCTGACCGCCTCAGCTATAACAAAGGAAGACTATAAGAAGAACCCTCAGGCTGTGATTGAGGTCTTGGAGTTTTACTCTGACATCAAGATGCGCGAGCAGAACCCTCAGTACTACGCCGGCATGGGCGGTTCAGCTAATGGCCAAGCTAAGCCGCTCGGTAGCAACACCGTGGGCAACTCCATTGCTCCCCCGCGTCCTCCCCCGCCAGGGCCCACCCAGCGTCTCGACAGTGCAGACGGTTCTAC
This sequence comes from Penicillium silybi, assembly GCA_027569585.1. Classification (NCBI taxonomy): domain Eukaryota; kingdom Fungi; phylum Ascomycota; class Eurotiomycetes; order Eurotiales; family Aspergillaceae; genus Penicillium; species Penicillium silybi. The sequence continues at coordinate 67,502 of JAPDFI010000057.1, forward strand.
GCGTTCCGTCAACTCATCTCCCGGCCAGTCCAGCAATGACCCCGGAGCCGCAGAAAAGATGCGGCAACTGGAGGAAATGAAGCGAATGGCGGAGCAGGAACGTCGCCGTGTAGAGGAAGAGCGCCGCAGGGATGATGAAGCATACAATGCGTCCTTGCCCAAGACTCGTCAACCGTTGGCCAAGCAAGAGATTGGTGGCTACGGTGGCTCAGATCCATCCATGAACAGCCGTTACCAGCCAAGTCGCCCAGCACCGCAAGCCCCTGGATCTGCGGCTCGTAGTCAGGGACAAGACCCTCGCCAGCTGACTGCGCAACGTCCAGCTCCCGCTCCTCCCTCGCAAAGTCCCTACGGACAGGGGCCATCCCGAGCTCCCGGTTCTCAGGGCCATAACCAGGGTTCCCCCAGCGCTGGTTATCCTACGAATGATCCTCGGGCTCAGGCTTCCCGTCAACCAAGCAATGGATCCAAGGGCCAGCAGGCTCAAGGACCTCCTCCGACTCGGTTGCCCGCTCCCGTCCAGGCTGTGAAGCCTCTGAACATCGCCAACAAGCAGACCGGAACCAAGCAAGGTGTTCCTGACGGCATTCGTCAGGCGGAAGCCGCCCTGACCAAGAAGCCCGAGCCGCGACAGAAGGAGGTGCGCATGTCAGCCATGACCGAGAATGAAGTGATGGACCGACTTCGATCAGTTGTGTCCAAGGACAACCCGACCGACTCTTACAGCAAGCAGCGCAAGATTGGCCAGGGTGCCTCTGGCTCTGTGTACGTGGCACGCGTCAAGGAGCAGGCGTCGTCGTCTGTGGCCCGCGAGCTTTACCGCCAGTACGGCCCCCGCTGCCAGGTTGCTATCAAACAGATGGACCTGCGCAGTCAGCCTCGTAAGGAGTTGATTGTCAATGAAATCATCGTCATGAAGGACAGCCAGCATGCGAACATTGTCAACTTCCTCGACTCGTTCTTGCAGGAGAGCAGCAATGAGCTCTGGGTGGTCATGGAGTTCATGGAGGGTGGTGCCTTGACGGATGTCATTGATAACAACCAAGTGATTTCAGAGAACCAGATTGCGACGATTTGCTCCGAGGTTTGTACCCTTTCCCTCCAGTCAAACGTTTACATTCTGACCATCATGTCTACAGACTTGCAAGGGGCTGGCCCACCTGCACAGCCAGAACATCATCCACCGTGATATCAAGAGTGACAACGTTTTGCTCGACCGTGTCGGCCACGTGAAGATCAGTAAGTTAGAATCTAACACTACAAAGACAAGTTTACTAACCCCTTCTAGCTGATTTCGGTTTCTGCGCCAAGCTCACTGAGTCCAAGAACAAGCGTGCCACCATGGTCGGCACTCCTTACTGGATGGCACCCGAGGTCGTCAAGCAGAAGGAGTACGGCCCCAAGGTCGACTGCTGGTCGCTGGGTATCATGGCCATCGAGATGATCGAGTCCGAGCCACCTTACCTGAACGAAGAGCCCCTGAAGGCGCTGTACCTCATCGCGACAAATGGAACCCCTCGCCTGAAGAAGCCCGAGAAGCTGAGCAAGGAACTCAAGGCTTTCTTGAGCGTGTGTCTCTGCGTGGACGTCCGCAGCCGTGCCACAGCCGACGAGCTGCTTGCCCACGAATTCCTGCAGATGGGCTGCAGCCTCGCCAGTCTGGCCGAACTGCTGCGATGGAAGAAGGCCAACGGCCAGTAATTTTCATCGCATCACCCCCTACATTGGGATTTTGAGAAGCTTTGCCGCGCACATATGGGTCCCATTTACGCGCCTCCGGTTAGAACAGTGCTGTCCTTTTCATTTATTCTTAACGAACCTGCATGGGCCATTACCCCCACGTTGCTCTCTGCTGCTATTCTACATACAGAATCTGGGCGTGGGTTAATCCGGCGTTTTTTTGTTGCTCTTTTGCGTCCATGATAATCCCCTCTTGCACAAAAGATACATCCCTACACCATCACCTCGCCTTTCTCCGATCCCCATGACGTGACGATCCGACACTTGGACTTTATCTACGTCGGCACTAAAAGCGAAGTTAGCTGAATCAAGGCTTCTTATTTGAATTGTATTTGAAACAGTAATTTGTCGGGGCTAAAGATTCAAAAATATGGGAATTTTGCCCTTGGTAAGTCTCACATCATTCAACCCGGTGAGATATCTCGATAGCTTGGTGCTAGCTCTTCGCTCGGTAATGTACCTGCTGGTACTTATAGATACCCCTTCCCTAGACATGATGCATGCTTTGACTTCGAATGCGGCACTCGGAGATGCTCATCGAGCGCAGCTATCCAGGGCACATATGCACCGAACCCTAACCATCGTACAAATCTATACCGGACGTTGCACAACATCTACAGTACCGCAAGGCCGTGTGGCCATTTACAACCTTTCATTCACACCCTCATATCAACAATCGCTAACCCAGGAACATTCTTTAGATACAAAAGAACCACCATTTTCCGAGCCCGTATCAAAATCAAAACTCCAACTTATAGCCCGTCCCAGTCTTCATCATGAGCATCATATTGACCCCATTTCAACCGGCATCCATCAAGCCAGCAATTTTCAATCCTTCTGCGAAATAGACCCGCCCCTCTCATCAGAACCCTCTTTAAAATCCGCATCCGTCTGCTGAAGAAGCGGACTTCTCTCAGGACTAGCACTCTTCCTATACGGATCCTGATTGGCATTCTTATTCACATTACTAGCAGCCGGGATAGGAGCATAGGGATGTGAAATGCTGTCCCGCTGGGGATGTGCTCTGCCAGTATGAATGGCCCCATTGTCCGTCTCGTGGTCAGCGGCTGAGAGAGCGAAGTCGCCCGAGTCGAAGTATGTCCGTTCCTTCTTTTGTGTCAGCAATTGCATTGGAAGGTATCGTTGCAGGGTGGTTACCTTTGATTGTTGGCCGAGGAGACCTCTCCGCGGCAGCTTCCCGTACTTGCTGAAGTGACGCTCTTCACTTCTGGTCAATGGCTGGATGGTGTTAGGATCTTTGTTTGTAGTGCAGATTGGGGGGGGGGATACTTCTGGATCTGGCATTTTGCGTCCTGTGCCCATTTTCTAGGGATCAGTGCTGTGGTATCAAGATAATTATTTTGAGTTGGATGGCCTTGCATCTGGGCTGGCACGTTTCTCTACTCTACTCTATTTTCTGGGTTTACGTTCATGACGTTATGGGTCGTGTGATCGGTGTTAGTCATCTTAACTTTAAAGTAACTTAGAGTTGAAGGTGGAGTATCGCTATTCTGGGTTCTTGAAGTTGATCTCGGGGCTGTAGGGAGTGTAGAAGTCGTAATTTGATGCAAGGTAAGCTTGTAGGTGTCCAACTCGGCTGACCAATCTCAATAGCACATTTGACAAATCGGCTACGACTCATGTGGGTGATCAAAGCTCATTGATAAGCTGCTGACTCCTCGCGGAGGCTCAAGCGGGATCTTTAATAGGTATAGCCCAAAACGTGAAGGTACTGAGGTACCCCTAAATAACACTAGCAACTAGCAAGTAGCAAAAGCAAATAGCAAATAGCAAGTAGCAAGGCAGCTTCAAATTCCCCGGCGATAAGAGAAGAGATCTTTGTACGGGGATAAGATCTCTTGTCTCCGATCGATGAATCATAGCGAACCGCGGATCTGAATATGTCAGCAGAAAAGCCACTGCAGCAGAGATTTCGCATTCTGCTTATTCCTTCGCGAAGCGCGTATTCCAGAGATTGGCCTAGAGCAAGAACGGCATCTACTGTCATCGTAGAATCATTTTTGTTTTTTCATCACTCGGGATCGGGTCAATTCTAGGCGTAAATGGCGTGTCCTACCGAGCCCCGGCGGTATCCATATTCCGCAGCCTCAACCGTGGATATGGGTCAACCACATTGGATTTTCGACGCGATGATTAATAAACCAGTCCACCGTTTACCGCATTGGGACATCGTCGAAGTGTATTTCTGCTATGCTCGACCTTGGTAGGCTCGATGAGAAGGCTACTTGGCGCGCCTGATTTCAAATTCTCGGGCTCGGTCTTTAGGTCACAATTGCTTATCACCTAAGTCCATCTCCTCGTAAAACGCCTATATATTGCATCTATTTGCTCGTAGCCATGGATGCGCAGAATCGAAATTCACAATAGAAATGGAGGCCGTCATTCGAGATGCCCCGTTTGGGCAATTGGTCCGTTTCATCACCAAAAACAAATACTTCCAATATCCAGAAGAGAAGGCCGACTTTCAACTCCCGGAGACATGGATCGATGTAATGAACCAGCCCGATACTTTGAGGAAGGGCTCGTCACAAACCGAAAAGGCAGAACCAGAAGCCTCTGGCAGTGGAAGCCCTGCTAGTGGAAGCCCTGCTAGTGGAAGCCCTGGCAGCGAAAGTCACAGCGAAAGTCACAGCGAAAGTCACAGCGAAAGTCACGGCGAAAGTCACGGCAACGCTCTCAGTCGTACATCGACTGCAAACACACTCCCATTCACACAAGACCGCTTGGAAGAAGAAGAACGCCATGAAATCGAAAAAGTCAAGTCGACCCCCATCGTCCCCAAACGCACCAAAGACGGCGTCGTCCTCGTCGACTGGTACTATACCGACGACCCCGAAAACCCGCACAACTGGTCCAATACCAAGCGCGCTCTCATCGCAACGATCATCTGTGTATACACTTTCGTCGTGTACACCACCTCGGCCATCTATACCTCCTCCACGCAGGGGGTCATGGAGGAATTTGGTGTCAGCACTCTCGTCGCTACCCTCGGCCTCTCACTATACGTACTTGGATACGGCACCGGCCCATTGATCTTCTCGCCGCTGAGCGAGATCCCGATCATTGGACGCAACCCGGTCTACATCATCACCATGTTCCTCTTTGTGATCATCTCTATCCCGACAGCCTTCGTCGGCAACTTTGCGGGCCTCCTCGTTCTCCGTTTCCTACAAGGCTTCTTCGGCTCGCCCTGTCTCGCCTCTGGCGGTGCCTCCATCGGCGACATGTACAGTCTAATGTCCCTCCCCTACGCCTTGATGGCCTGGGTATCCGCCGCCTACTGTGGCCGTAAGTCTCGTTACCCCCTTTCTTATAACCAAGCTCATCTAACAAAACCCCAGCGGCCCTCGGCCCCCTCCTAAGCGGCTTCGCAGTCCCAGTAAAAGGCTGGCGCTGGTCACTCTTCGAATCAATCTGGGCATCCGCCCCAGTGTTCATCATAATGTTCATGTTCCTCCCCGAAACAAGCAGCGCAACAATCCTACTCCGCCGCGCATCCCGCCTCCGCAAACTAAACAACAACCCCAAATTCATGTCCCAGTCCGAAATCGACCAGCGCAACATGCGCGTATCAGACATAACAGTCGACGCCCTAATCAAACCCATAGAAATCACAATCAAAGACCCCGCTGTCCTCTTCGTCCAGATCTACACCGCCATCATCTACGGCATCTACTACTCCTTCTTCGAAGTCTTCCCCCTTGTCTACCCAGTCTACTACCACATGAACCTGGGCCAGATCGGCCTCGTCTTCCTCTGCATCCTGGTCTCCTGCATGATCGGCATCGCGCTATACTTCTCATACATCTATTTCTGGATGAACCCCCGCATCGCCAAGCACGGCTTCCCCGTCCAAGAAGCCCGTCTGATCCCGGCTCTAGTGGCTTCCGTCGGACCTACAATCGGACTCTTCCTCTTCGCGTGGACTTCTAGGGCATCGATCCATTGGATCGTGCCTACGATTGGAATCACCATCTACGGGGCTACGGTATTCATCGTCATGCAGTGCGTGTTCGTGTACATCCCGCTCAGCTATCCGCAGTACGCGGCGAGTTTGTTCGCGGCGAATGATTTCTTCAGGAGTGCGCTTGCGTGTGGGAGTGTGATCTTTGCGCATCCGCTCTTTGGAAATTTGGGGGTTGCTAGGGGTGTTAGTTTGCTTGGGGGGTTGAGTGTTATTGGGATTTTGGGGATTTGGTTGCTTTATTTCTATGGAGCGAGGTTGAGGGCGCTGAGTAAGTTTGCTATTTTCGAGGCGGATGTGGAGGAGACTACTGTTCAGGAGTGATTATATGATGGGGGATTTGGTAATGGTAATGTAATGGGTTGAGTTCAATGTTGAAAGATGAGGTTGGTCTTGGAGTTATATTGTATAGAGTTCATATGGAGAAAATTTCCACTAATACGAGACTGCTTCACTTCTATATACAATCTCAACGGTGTAGAGGGGAAGGGAAGGGAAGGGAAACAATGTGCAAGGTAAAGGGGGCGATCAGTTCTCTGATCATATTTCATCACGGGCCAACAGCTGCGAAGCTGTCAAGCCTCAGGATGTTGGAGACAGATACTTTCATCATCGAGCGCGCCCAAGCCCACGAAGCCCACGCCAACAAACCCCCAGTGCCTACCTACGACCGACCTCATCTACGCGGTCCCTGGAGTCGACTGGCCGGAGGCTGGTGCGAAGCCGAAGAGAAGAAGAGAAGGAGGAGAGGGAGGAGAGAGGGATACCTATACTGGACTAAGCGGTGAGCCTGCAAGATGCCATTCGCATTTCCTAATCGGGACAATCCTGCCTGGGCTGATCTGGTATAGCTACCTATCCTACTGCCTTGCTACCTGACGTCTTGCTCTCTTGCCGTAATATAAATAATACATTGCTTAAGATCGTCTATCATCGAATACGTAGACTAATTCATACATCGCATCAGTTATAACTCGTCAGCCACCCATTCCCTCAAATGCCCGCACGCATCACTGAACAAGACACCCTGCAAGACCGACTCGCCCTGATGAGGGGTCCAGCGGCCCGCAGCTTCAAGACGGCGTTTCCAGGCATCCTGGTCCATGGCGTTCATTTCCTGCCAGGCGAGGAGACGCGCTTCTTCTGAATGACCGTGGTCGTGCGAAGTGGAGGTTTCGATGATCACGCTCTGCTCTGCGTCCAGACCGGGTTTGTTGCAGCGCACAATCACAGACAAGGAATGTGGTGTTACGGTCTCGATGTCTGCGGGGGCGGCGCCGGCGCTGTGTACGCGGTCGAGGATATCCTTTAGAGACTCTAGCTCATCGGGCGTAACTTGGGCGACGGTTTCTGTGCGCTGGGGTGTAAACAGAGTGTTGAAATAGGAACCCCTTCCATTAGGTGGTGCTTCGTATTGGACGGCCCACTTCTCGCGCCAGGTATCCGGGAGATAGTTTGCAGCACCCAGGTATGGCGGGGTAGCACCGCGAATCTCGGCGAAGGTGAGGAGAGCAGTGCAGATAACGAGGAAAGAGACGAGCAGGGCGAGACTGAAAACGAGTCCCTCCCAGAATTCGGCGGGACCGGGAAGAGCCAAGACGTAGCGTGGAGAACGAGAGGAAGGTGGGAAGGGCTGAAGGGGAAGTGTGTGCACGACGACAGTGTTGCCCATGCTGACGGAGGCGAGCTTGACTTTCTGTGGACCGACATCTGGGGTGATAGGGTGGGCGGGAGCGATGAAGGTTGAGAAGCAGAGCTTCGTCATGGAGAAGGGGTGCACATCGCGGAGGGTTGTGTAGGGCTGGATCGCGCCATAGCCTTTGTTGGGGCCGTACTCTAGCGTGAGGAGGGAGATGGAATGGTCGCTGCCACTGACGGCGATGATAGTCTGTTGTTGACCGACTGGGTTTCTGCCGAGTGGGCATATATCGAGGCCGAGACCGATCTTCACGCCCCGAGGGAGCTTGCGCCGGCGCAAGACCTTCGTCTGGGCGCCCTTTTCTGCAGATAGTTGAAGCAGGATAAGCTCGCAGCCGCTGCGATTAGGAGCATTCTGTAGCATCAGGATGGCAGTAGGTGACAAGAAGCGCAGAGAACGGATCTTGGGACGAGCCGCGCGATCACCGCTACTGGGCAAAGGAATGGTGAAGACCTTGAAAAGCTCGGGAGCAGCGTTGGAGCGCGTTTGAGACGATATGTCACCAGCCATAACATCCACCCCATTGGTATAAGCCACACGGAATTGACCCGGCGTTTCTTTGCCCTGATCCGCATCGTCCTCGAGATTGGCGAAATCGATATCGTCTGCTTCCTCGTTGGCACCAAGTTGAATGCGGCCGATCACGTCCGATTCGCTGGGAGATTCTGTTGCGCGGAAGAGGACAATCTCTCCTGATGGCGCAAGTCCCGTGGCAATGGCTCCAACCCGGGTATCCTGTATGCTTTCCTCCGAAGCATCGGCCTGCTTCCTCCAGGGCGACAATCTGAGCACGCGCTGATAGGTATCGCCCGATTCCCCAGCCTTCGAGCGGAAGAGCGATGCTTTCGACAATTGTGTGGCCTTTCCAGGGATCGTCTCGTCCTTCTTTTCCTTCTTTCCTTCCTTGTCGGATTCTGGCATATCCGAAGCTAAAGCTTGGACCTTTCGTGGTGCTTCAAACCGGAATGCGCGCATATGCTGATTATTGTTTTTCTTTTGCTCCGCAGCAGAGCTGTTAATACCAGCTAGGACAACCAGTGAGTGCTCCTCGTCGGTGGTCTGCGGCGCCACGGCGAGCGACGTTACCGAGTCCTCATCGCGCGACAGGTTCATTTCCACTGCTTCTGTGATCTCGTCTCTGCGCGAGGTATCGAGCAGTGACTAAATCTAGCAATCAGTATAGTTCTTGCAGGTGAAGCCACGCGCACTCACGATCTTGTTTCCAACTCCGCTGCGGCCCTCGCCGCCGCCGCCGCCAACCAACAGGCGGCCATTATCGCGCGGGTCGAAGTCGGCCGCAAAGAGCGGACATGAGAGAGTGAGTTTGGCGGAATGTACAGTCGGCGCCATGGTGGGGGACCGGAGCTCTCCTTGATGGAGGAGGAGAGGACAGATGGACGATGACGGAGGTTGCCCCGGATTCGGGAATTAGCTCTTTGATAGAGACACCACAGGTCTAGACCGCCTTCCTAATCAGGCCTAGTAAATTCTGTACTGACCTCCATAATCATCTTCTACTCCATCTATTTGTCTTCCTTCCTACGCCTCTCTGGTCTTCCTTCCTACGCCTCTCTGGTTCTCTCTCGCTGTGCCTACCATCATATCTGGTTAGTATATAATTAATATCATCATTATTATCACTAACACCTATTTCTATAGCACCAAAAATCAGCAGCACCAGAAAGCTACTAGGGCTACTGCAGAGGCGCCATTATTAGTCTGTACTGGTGCACTTACTAACCGGATTAACTAGTTAACTAACTAGTTAACTAAAGCTAAGAACGACCTCACCGCTTTGCGGTTAGTGTAGATTCTACCTAACAACATTCCCTGGACCACCGCTATCCGCTATCCTTAGCGGCTAGTCAAGAGGAGGAAGGCAAGAAAAGGGGTGGACCTGAACTGTGAATAATGTAACCTATGAAGACCGCGTCGGATGGGGTAACAAAGAAGAAGATCCGTCCGTCTATCTTATTCGGTTATTAGCGCCGATCCTTATCCTGCGTGAGCCTCTCCGAATGTCGTGGGATTGGGGCATCCTCCGATCCGTCATTGGTGCGAGGTCGCTTTCGTGTCCTCTTGGGCGCAAATATATCTGTCTCCTGGGCTGGGATAACGGATCTCGGCTCCGGGACTCTCACCGAAACAGATCCATGTCGTGGTGCAGGGGTAGGTGTCCCTCGAACGATGTCGAAGGTCGATGGAGTATGCGGTGGTCGAGGACTGGGTTCCGCCCTCTGAGGAGAGGATTGAAATGGATCAGAGGCTGCAAGCTCTCGTCGCCGACGGCCGCGCTCGGCAGCTTCTCGTGGGCTATCCTCGAAAACATCGAACAGATTGGCTGTCGGAGCAGAAGAGCCTTCGAGCGGCCGCGTCTATGGAGTAGGTAGCTTATACAGCACTTCGAAGAGAATCTCTCCTAGATAATAGCCTCAAACCACAACTAGGTTTGGGTAGGGCCGAAACTAGGTCCCTCCCAAACGGATCGTCCCACTTATGAAACCCCCCACGTTACCCCATCTCCGGAACCTATTTCCTCCTTCCACTATTCGCCTACCCTGTGCTCCACTATCATAGATCTGTGGATAGGGACAAACCACGTAACTAGGGATCGTTCCCTGGATCTACCTCATCCTCTCTTCCAAGCCTACCGTCTACAAACAACCCGGACACACCTATTGCTATTCCCGACACAACAACCCCAAGAGGCGCGTCCGTCGTGGAAACGATGGCAGAAGCACGGCCTACTCATTTCCCTACCAGTGATAACGGTAGCGACGAAGAGGAAGAGCAATTTGACTCCGACTTGGAAGACGGAGACAGAGTTCTCTCCCGCGATTGGCCGCGGAATTATCACAATCTCAAGAAGCATGGGTTTCGGCCAGCCTGGACAGGGTCGGAAGGATACCCAGGCAGCGAAATCCCAGCCGACATCAAAGAGTTGCTAGATGAGGTCGGAACTTGCAGTAAGTCCAATATGCATCTACTCTCCTCTTATCAGAAGGAGTTGATGAAGCTAATATGTGTTTGAAGGGGACATGGATATGATTGGTCCGCTCTGGAGTCTAGCCTGGTTAACTGGGCTAGATGAATATGTCGAGGCAATTGACAGCTCCGCCTATACAATTGAAGATTGTATTGAAACCATCCCTCTTAGCGCAGGAGTTATGTGGCCATTTGAATGGCACATTGAACAGGGGAAGATCTCATCTCGGATTGCAGACAGGGTCTTTGGACACTGGGAACCCAGCATATCTCCTCAAGATACAGTCATACTATAAGATAAAGCCCCTGAAGGGGTCACAGAGAAGCCCACCCTCTTTACCCTAAGAGAGCTTACCGGAGCCAGTTGTTTATAAAGATCTTTGGGCAAGATTATGTGTATGAAACTCAAGTCTGAGAAAGGGACTGCTCCGCTCAAGAAAAAGATCAATTGACTAGTTAAAGGCTGCTTTAAGTCAGGAAGATTTTGGTTCCATTCATTAAGTGTGGCAGCGCTGAAGTCAACTCTGGCCTTTTTTTGTTCTAGGAGCAAGTGGGAACAATCAGGACAATAAGTTCATTGAACTCCAGTCCTGGCTTCTATACTATAGAAAGCTTACAGCATAACTTGGCCTACCTCTAAGGGGGTGTTAGGGCTATAATGATATTCAAAGACCCTGACCTATTACACTCCAGTGTCTGGCAACTAAGTCTTAATAATTAGAACGCTTAGATCCCATAATAGTTACTATGCCCGATTTAGGACTTAGTGCACCTATTATATATGACTATATCACCACTTTTTATTAGATTACCCTTACTAAAACTTCACTTTTAATATCACTCAAATATCATTTAAATATCACTCTAATTTAACCTAGCTCCTAAGATAGGCTACTTAGCTAGAATTTTAGATAAAAATAACGCACTTACTCTTAGTGGATAGGTAGAGTCAGTAGACCTAGCATATAATAGAATTATTTACTAAGGATTTCTTATAAACTACCATATTGTCTTACTAGCAATCTCCAAGAAGCATACTATTGCATTCCTAAAGGACCTTGATCAATTGGAGCAGAGCAGATGAAGATAGAGGCTTATGCTATATAGATTGATATTAGTAAATTGCAAGCTGCGTCTAGCCAGCTTCGCACCAATCTGGTTACCTTAGACCATAAGATGTCACGCTTGAACTAACGCATAGATTTGATAGACACGCGCATAGATTCAATAGACCTATGTATGGGTTCAATGGCATTGTCTATGGCTTCAATGGCATCACGCATAAGACACTCCAACTGTGTCCGCTTCAACTCCCTCACCCACACCATTCTTGCTCCCATCAGTCCTGTCCCTATTGTCACAGATGACGGTGCTCTTGAATAGGTAGCCTATCTATCTCCATTCTCTTCCCATTATGGAATGAAATGCTACCCTAACTGACATCCAAGCTATCTTAGATAAAGCCCGCAACTAAGAGACTGAGGCATAGCTAAGTGGATTTCACTTCCACTGGCTATTGCTAGCCACCTAGCTCCACACCGGTAACTAACCTTTGCCCTCCTAATCCTTAGATTATATATCTTGAATAGAGACTAACAGAATATAGTTGAGGCTCTTACTATGATCAACTGTGGGCTATAATATACAGAAGTCTTTAATAAGGCAATAGTACACTGTTGTCTGAATATTATCCTTTTCGCAGTATTAGACCATGTTATGAAAAAGCCGCACCTAGGCTGCTGGCCTCTTAATCTTCAAACAGAGACACCTCTAATTTCGCGCCCTTTCATTTACCAGGGCAAGAAAAGTCTTACCAGTGGAGTTTGCGAATACACCTTCTGGTATAGGGACGAGGAAAACCCCTAGGCTAAGGCGATTAATCTTATTATCGTCAAGGCGAAAAGAAGATATGGCAGTGAATCTGGCCAACCCTGGCTTTAGGCTATACGGGTATGTCTCTCCTCTCAAGCCTCTCTTCCTAAATTTTATAATCTCAAGAAGCTACTGTTCATCAGCGGAAAGCAAGCCAACAGGGTCGATCCGCAACTGTATATGGAATTACAACCGATTGTGATAAGTTTATCTTCATGCAAATAAACCAGCAAAGTGAGTGGTCAGAGTGCACCATCGACACCGGCCGGGGACGCGACTTCAGCAAGGTCATGTCTATGCTGGTTTTCATAATAGGAGAAATAATCAGTCTCTCACCATACACGTCGTGAGTCACCTCGAAGGATGCATCTATGGAAGATGCTCCCATGACTACTTCTCCATAGCCAATTCCGCCGGCATACCACATTCACCACATCGACGCACAAAGGGCCCACGCCCTCTTGAAATCTACCTTGTTCACCAGCCTATATATTGGGGTAGGGGACAATCAACTAGCTTAATTGCTTGCATCTGCTTGGCCTGTTTTCTAGGTCGGAACATTTCCAGTGGTTATGTACATAAAATTTCCTAGCTTAGCACGTCCTCATACCCCATGAGAGGTCGGGGCGGTCCAGCGCCCCACACAGGACATTAAATAAGAACAACAACAACAACAACAACAACAACAACAACAACAACATCTATAACCAATTCTCCATGATCATTTCCCCATGGCATTCTTCCTGTGACCACATTCATTATAACATTGCTTACATATCGGGAAACGAACCGATGACCCTTGGAGAGATCGAGGGTCATATGAGGGATGCTTACCATTCTTGTACCTTTAGCTTGCTTCACTCGCTTATATCCTTCTAGACATAGCTTTTATGGATTATGTTCCCTATCTCAAGGAACCCTGGCCGATCGTGACCTAAGTTACTGGATCATATCTAATCCCGAATGAAGACTCATTCAACGATATATCTTCCGTTCTACAAAAGTTCTCCGGAGCGCGATAGGATCCGGAAGACTTTGTGTCCCGACGTCGAAAGCGTTATCGGTCTAATGGCTCAGAGATACCCGATAACGGATGAGGAGATTAAGAAATAGCTTTTCGTAAATGGAAATTGTGTATATATTTGGTAACATCTAAATGGTTTACTCAACCTCCTGACCAGTGAACTCGGGCAGACGCTTGATGATATCCGCCCAGGTCTCGTCACCCTCGGTGAGCGACTTGAGAGCAGTCAGGATCTCGTCCTCGCTAGCACGGACCTGCTTGGTCGTATCGCGGTCACGCAGAGTGATGGTGTTGTCCTTGACGGACTGGAAGTCGACGGTGATACCGAAGGGAGTGCCCAGCTCGTCGTTACGAGCGTAGCGCTTGCCGATACTGGCGGACGAGTCGTCCACACGGTTGGAAATACCGATCTTGCGCAGCTTCGAGGACAGGCGCTGAACCAGAGGCTTGAAGGCAGGGTTGGTCGACAGAGGGACCAGCAGAACCTTGGTGGGAGCGATAGCCGGAGGGAAGGAAAGGACCTATACAGTATGATATTAGCGATAGACATGACTACACAAGACATCAAACTTACACCGCGGGCCTCGTCGCCGGCACGGGACCAGTAGACGTGCTCAATCATGCTATACAGAATACGGCCGATACCAAAGGACGGCTCAATAACGTTAGGGGTGTACTCGCGGACGTTCTCAACACGAGTGCGCTTCTCGATGTTGATCAGCTCCTTGTCCAGCTCAACCTTGCCAGAGCCAACACCCTCAACATCGATCTCGATCTTGCCGGTGTTGTTTAGATCCAGAGCGAGCTTCTCACGCAGCTCCTGCGAAAGAGCATCGACGGCCGCCTCGACACTCTTGGCGTCCTTCTTGAAGCGGGGGCCGAACTTCTTCTTCTCGAGGTCAATCTGCCACTCCTCGACACGCAGAGGCTCGGCACGGGTCTCGCGGACGACGAGAGGAGCACCGGTCTTGTTCTTGTGCACGGTCAAGTCGTAGGCACTGCGGTCAGCGCAGCCAACACACTCGATCCAGCCGTAGCTGGTTTGCAGCTCGGCATCCCAGCAGTCGGCGGCGTAGTGAGCCATCTCGTTTTTCATGTGCTGACGGAAACGCAGCTTGTTGAAGTCAACGCCGATCTTTGTCAGGAAAAGCTGGATACGCGCCAAGAAGTAACCCAAAGTCTCATTGTCGACAATGCCAGATTCAACAGCCTGGCCGATGGTCATCTTGGTGGTCTGAGTGCTACCAGACAACTGCACGTCACGGTCAAGCAAGGACATCTCAATATCCTTGACCTCGACGAAGCGGGGGTGCTTCTTGCCACCCTCGGGGTCGACGTAGTGCTCAATCTCAGCCATGAGGAACTCACGTACACGCAAAAGACCGGCCCGCGGGGAGATCTCGTTACGGAACGACTTGCCAATGGAGGCAGAGGCGAAGGGCATGCCCTGCTGGTTGAACTCGAGCAATTTTTGGAAGTTCAGGAACTGACCCTGGGCAGTCTCGGGACGAAGGTAGCTCGGCATGTTGCTGCTGGGGCCAATGGAAGTCTGGAACATGAGGTTGAAAGCGACGGGGGGCTCCACGGGACCGTCGGTGACGGGGTTGCGAATGTCATACTTTTTGATGATCTTCTCGAGGTCGGGGCCGTCGAAGTTGTCGATCTGAGCAAGAGTCTCCTCGTACTCCTTCACAACGGCGTCGTCCAGCTTGACGGCCTTGGTCTCGCCCTTGGACTTCTTCTTCTTCTTGGCCTCCTTCTCGGCATCGACCTCAACCTTTTGTCCGCGCGCCTCCTTGTCGCCCTTCAGGCGTGCCTCCAGCACCTCCTCCACCAGGTGGTCGGCACGGAAGATCTCGCCGGACTTGGGGTCCTTGCACATCCAGTCGGCGAACTTGTCCACGTGCCCGCTAGTCTTGAGGATTTCGTGGGGGGTGAGCATTGTGCAGTCGACCTCGAGCATGTCCTCCTCGAGCACGAAGTGCTTGCGCCATGCGTCCGTCAGGTTGGCGATCAGGGCGGTACCGGGAGGGCCAAAGTCATAAAGACCAGACACACCACCGTAGATTTCGAAGGAGGGGGTGTAGAACATGCGGCGGCGGAGCATGGAGTCCAGCACGAGGCGGTCAACCTCCTGGCCGGTCTTGGTTTTGACGGTGGCCATCTTGGGATTGCGGTTCTGCTTCTGGAGCGCGGTCGAGCAGGTGAAAGTCCTGGCGAGAATCGATGGAGGGGGAAGAAAAGAGCGGGGGAAAATGCGCGGCAGCAATTGAGTCATCCACCCACACAGGCCCTCGGTCTCACCACAGGGCAGTCAGAACAAAGATGTCAATCGGAAAGGCTGGGAGTGGATAATGCTGGTCCTCTTGTCTCGTTTCCTAATTTACCCTTTCTTCAACGGGGATCAGCGATCAAAGAGCGCGTGGCTTGTCGGAGCGCCAGCCCGGATCAACGATTCTCCGTGATAATTTATTTTCTTTTGCGACAGAACTGTCGATCAAGCAAGTACAACACCGCCCACAAACCACATTCACCATGGGGATAAAAGGTCGAAGCGGGCCGCCGCCGGATGCGGGGCTTGAGATCAAGTCTGGCAACAAACAGCGCCGCCAGCTGATGCACATCAAGCGCAAGAGAGCTAAAGATTCGGCGCGGCGAGCGGAGCGGTACGGTTTCAAGAAGGAAGAAGCCAAGAACCCCAAGTTGAGAGAAGAGCGCCTACGTCGCAATGTTCCTCTGACTCTTGACCGCAAGCGTGTCTGGGATGAAGCTGGCAGCGACGCCGAGGAGGACGGCTTGGGTCTGGCTGTGGACGTCGAGCGCATTAAGCGTGCCAAGAAGGAAGAAGAAGACGAATTGAACCGGCCGCTGGAGGATGGCGAAGATGACAGTGAAGAGGCCGAGTCCGACAACGAGTCCATCGACAGTATGATCGCCTCGAGCGACGGTGAAGGCTCTGATGACGAGGACAAGGAGGAAGACGAAGACTCGAGCCGCGGACGAAAGAAATCGTCGCTTCCCTCTGCCACCGAACGAGCCACCAGTCCAACAGCTTCAGCGCGCAGTACAAATCTGAGTCTGGCGCCCGAAGCCCTCGCCGCCAAATTCCCTACACTCTTCTCCGACGAGACTCCCCCGGCCCCGAAAATCCTCATCACCACCTCGCTCAACTCGACCCTCCACGACGAGGCTGAAATCTTGACAGATCTTTTCCCCAACAGCGTGTACATTCGTCGCTCAGCACACCGCCATTCTCACAAGTTTTCGATCCGTGAAATCGCCAAGTTCGCCTCGAACCGCGAGTATACCACTCTGGTCGTGCTGAACGAGGACCAGAAGAAGCCTTGCGGCCTGACAATGGTCCACCTTCCAGTCGGCCCGACCTTCCACTTCAGTATCAGCAACTGGATCGAGGGCAAGCGGCTGCCCGGTCACGGTCGTGCGACAGGCCACTGGCCCGAGCTGATCTTGAACAACTTCCGCACGCCGTTGGGTCTTCTGACAGCGCACCTGTTCCGCAGACTGTTCCCTCCACAGCCCGACTTCGAGGGACGGCAAGTTGTGACACTGCACAATCAGCGCGACTACATCTTCGTCCGACGCCACCGTTACGTGTTCCGCGAGAAGCGCGAGACCGAAAAGGCAGTCGTTGGCGCCGACGGAAAGGAGATGAAGGGCGCAGAGGGTATCCGGACTGGTCTGCAGGAGCTGGGACCTCGATTCACTCTGAAGCTGCGCCGTGTGGACAAGGGAATCCAGCGGGCGAGTGGACAGGAGTGGGAGTGGAAGGGAAAAACGGACAGGATTCGGACGAAGTTCCAGCTGTAATGGGTTTGTCTTTTCTTTGCATGGGGTTTGGGGAGTATCCAAAAGCATCTGGTTTCATGTTTTATGCCCGGACATTGCCCGGACTACCTAGGTATTATATCCATTGAATGAACATAGACTTCTAGTGAGATTCAGCTTGTATTCGATCTGAGTCAATCGGTCACCTGGGATCGAATCGGCATTGCAGGGACGAGCGACGACACCGGTCATGCCTAACCAGGAGTAGATGCTCCAATCCCAGGCATCAGCCTTGAACTGACGCGAGGCCAAAGGACAGACCTAGTGGATGTTAGCGTAATTAGTAACAAGGGAGCTGGATTATAGGATTGACATCCCATCGGATACTTCCAGAGTACTTTCGGAATCGTAATGGCGCCTTCGAGGAAACCTAGTGAGTGGTTTGTATAGCATAGCTTCGTCAAAAACCGAAGATTATCAGTTCTATGACCGTGGACCGTATTTGGAATACCAGACACTACCAAGTTGATCCAGACCGTCTAGTGCACAACAATATCTGCATACGGACAGTATAGCCGCTACTTGAAACGCAAGCTAAACACCCTCAAGAAGTCCATATATGCAACCAAAAATGAAAAACGCTATGCCAATGCAAATATGATACAAACCACCCCACACCCCCCATCTACCCCTCTACTCCTCTACTCCCGGCATATCCTCATTAAAAACCTTAACCTTAGCCATAGCTCTCGCAAGCACCTCCTCCCTCCTCTGTGCAAAAGAAACAGGCTTCCTCCCCGTAACAATGCGCACACGAGCCTTAAGCCCCGTCGCAGAGACACACTCCTTCCTAACCTTCTCACACAAATCCCTCGCCTCATCAAGCGACCAGCGCCCGGAACGAGTCAACGTGCGCAGCGCATACGCCTCCAGCCCCTCAAGCAGCGCAATAAGCGCCATCTTGCCGAGAGTTTTCTCCTGGAGGTCGTCGGGCCATAGCCCGATGGGGATAGAGCGTTCCTGGACGCGGACGTCTACAAAGCCAGCTTCTGAAAGGGATGAAGTGCGGAGGTATTTCAGGTCGCGGGGGTAACCAGCTTCGTCGGCCGCGGCGCGGAGGGCAGCGGTGTAGGTACGGAGGTGTGAAGGTTCTGGATCTGGTCCTTCAGAGGCGATTGTGTCGGCGGCGGGGTCGGTGTCTGCGACTTCGATGTATCCTCCTGGTTTGAGGTGGGCCAGGGCTTGAGTGTAGATGGCGTGCCAGTTGTTGAAAGCGCCTGATAAGCCGCGGATGTGGATTAGGTCGAATGGCTCGTGGTAGGTCCATTGGGATTGGGCATCTGCGACTTGGAAGTCGACGTTGGGGATGGATAGGTGGGCCAGGCCTGAGTCGAAGACTCCTATGTCTGAGGCGATGATTTGGGCGTTTGGGTGCTCGGCGCTCATTTCAATGGCCCAGTCGCCGGGGCCGGTGCCGATGTCGAGAATGCGAGGCCGTTCCATGTGTAGTGGAGCGGCGGTGAGGCGGCCGTCTAGGAGGATTAAGTATATTTGGTGTACGATGTTGAGACGGGTCAGTTCGTACTCGTCGTTGGGCATGAAGTAGGAGTTGTCGGCGTAGCGGCGGCCATTTTCGACTGTTGCTTGGAGGTTGTTCGAAGAGCAGGACCGGGTTGATTTTCTGGTTGTTTAGTTCGGGGTCGTGTATTTGGACGTTGGTCGTGTGAGCAAACTTACATTGATGCGTCGGCGTCAGAATCACCGTCCGAATCGGGTTCCAAGCTTGAACTATCTTCCGGTTCTTCGGAGGGACCGATGTCCTCCGGCTGAATGAATATGTCGTCCATGACATGGCGAGTCTAGGACAGCTGAACAAAAGGGAAATGGATATGAACAGAACCAGGTGTATACGTATGCTGGACCAGGGGCTAGGGAGTCTGGAACTAGCCTTAGGGTTTACCCCGGGCCTTTAACGGTCAATTGGAAAACAACGCAGAAAAGGAGAAAGGAACATCAGAGGGGCCAGGCCATGTAATGAAACCTTTTGGATGGGATATAGTGGAACCCGACAATAAGAACGGAGATACGTCAGTGGAGCGGAAAAGAAAGGAAAGACCCGAAAGTCGGGACGCGATATCTCAGAACCCAGGGAGCCGGGTGGGAAACGGGGTGGAGAAGGAAAAGGAGGGGAGTCAATGAAATTTCGACGAACAGGAACAGGCTAGTAAGCAACGACAGGCCCAGGGCCTGTGGAGCATCCATTTTTCCACGGGGACGTTCGACAGTTGAAGTGGACCGGGGGTCTGACCGGGCCAGTCGCGGCTCGAGTGGGTTTGAGGTGCACAGGGATGATCACTGAGAGGTGTGCTTAGTAGTTCTGGCGGGCAATTCTTACGGGTAGTTCTTAAGAGTTTCTGTGTTTCTATTTTTAGGCAAGTGTCAATTCGTAGCGACGAACTATAGGACGGAGTATAGTGTGTCGACCTTGGACCCGAGGGGACGGGATGAGTTGTCAAGTGCCAAGAGGGAGCATATGCATCCCGGGTCGGGACTATAAACGAGTGGACTAGTCAGTCGCCGTTCAGGTGGACATGCATAAGCTCCTCATGGATCAAATTAATCCATCGAGGGGCAAGCCATATAAGAAATGAAATCCAATCTCCTGCCCGAACTAGTCTAGTTCAAATCCTATACTTCCCTAGCCACGGCCGTAGCCATGGCCGTTCCTTAGTCACGGCTCTAACTCCCAGAATGCTTACCATTCTACCACCACCTACAACCCCTTAAATACAAAACGATTCCCAAAAAGAAAAAAGAAACAGAAAAGAAAACCAAAGCCACGGCTCCACCAAGCCCGCGACCCGACAGTTCGGTATCAAATACTGCACAAAAACCAGGTGTCTTTCCTAACCGGGCAACGATCCGCAGTCACGAGACGATCTCCCGTGCCTGATCCAAACCCGCGGAAATTTCACTTCCAGCACTCCAGTCCCCTTACCCTATTAGGACTCTCTCGTCCAGCTACACCTCCACCTCCAGGGTATACTAGCCCGGACAACCAGGCACAATGACAACTCCACGTCGCCTGGTCTTCATCGCCTCAATCGGCAATCAAAAACCCTACCGATCCACGCGACACAGCGCAGGACATATCCTCCTCGACGCACTCCTCCCCCACCTCCGCACACGCTTCGCTCCAGTCGACAACTACTACACAACATACCACAGCCCGTCATTCATGAACGACTCAGGCCCCAAACTAGTGCGTAACTTGAACAAATGGCTCACGCAAGCCGACAAGGTCGTCGGAGCTCCACGGAGTGGATTCGAAGTTCCCACGCCCGTTGGCGTGCCTGCTACACTTGTCATACTTCACGACGAGCTTGAGGCGCCGTTGGGAAAGGTGCGTGTTAAGAGGGGTGGGCCTGAGGCGGCAAGTCTGAGGGGTCATCGGGGGTTGATCAGTTCGTTTGAGAGTTTGAGGGGGAAGGGGATGTATCCTAAGGGGAAGGGGAGGGATTTGTCGGTGCTTAGAGTTGGGGTTGGGATTGGGAGGCCGGAGAGTAGGGAGAAGAATGCTGTTGCGGATTATGTGTTGCAAGAGATGGGGAAGGGGGAGTTGGATGCTGTGCGGAGGGCTGCGGAGCCGGTTCTGAGTGTTTTGGAAGAGGAGTTTTTCTGGGAAGGGGGTTCGAAGTCTTGACATGATTTCGATCGTGGTCGTTGATGGTACATTGCATTGCATTGGGATTGGCTTGGCATTGGGCATTGTGTATAGAGGGTGTTAAGATACTTGTTTTTGGACTTTAGCTCGAGATGATACCCCTGCATCGAATGCATTTGAACTCCTTTGTTCTCCGCGAGAAAGGAAATTACCCATTGATCATGTACAGGCTGGAAAAGAAAACAGGAAGCGAATAAGCGAGGACTCCCGAGAGCCGAAAAGAAAGAAACCGGCATTATGCTAAAAACGTATCCCAGACAACTCAAACGGTCCCAGCTATGCTCAGATCACGGATCTCCTGTAGCACCTCCTCAACTCGGTTATCCAGATCCCCGCGAGCGTACTGATCTCTCGTCTCCGCGTCGAGGTACTGCTGGACCTGCGCCATGCGCGAGTAAGCCTCAGCACAGAAACGCAACTGGATCTTGACGAGGGCTTCGAAGCTGGGGTCGAGGTAGGGCACGCGCAGGTCGATAAGCTGGGGCAGTTCGGTGAAGAGCTGCTCGTTCAGCTGCTCGTAGGCTTGCTTGGCCATTTCGGCTTCGCGCTCGGTGCGGGGCAGCTTCGTGACATCCTTGTCGGGCTTCTCGACGAGTCGCTTGACCTTGGCGCGCATCGAGTCATAGTCCAGGAGTTTGTGGTTGCGTTTCTTGATGCATTCGTTGACGTCGGGGAAGTAGGCACAGAAGCGGGAGATGGGGTCGAGAACGGTTGCACTGTAACCCATGAATTAGCCGCTATTCCCCGAGAAGAACTGAAGACCTCAGGTCCATACCGGTAAGGACCATCCAGAGCCTTGATCGTCTCGGCATCGAGGTCCTCCACGGCCGTCTTGTAGCTCCGGCTCACACCATCCTTGGTACCAGCATCGCCATAGAAAGCATCAATAGTTTCAGCAATGCGCATTTGCGACGCGGTCATGGCTATTCCTCATCAGCGCCATCCACCCAACCTCGGGTATCGATACTCACCACGCAGCGAATCCAAGTAGCCCTTGGCCTCCTTCTGCAGCCGATTCGACGCAGCCTCCATAGTCCGGTACCGCCTGCATGACTGATCAGTACGCAGTACACCTCACACGCCGAAAGGGTCCGTACCGCTCCTCGATCTCATAGTCCCGATCATTAGTGCGCTCGACATGACCTGTAATCCATCAGTAACATTCAATGCCCACTGGCGGGGGAGCACGCACCAGTCTTCATCATAACCTGCGTCGTCGCGCGGCCGACATTCTTCTTGAACCCTATTCCCACATATTAGCGTTTCTTCCATCAGTACCCCGCCGGGTCAACGGTGCCAGCGCCGTACCCGCCCACGACATGTCTTCGGATTCGGATTCGGATTGCTGGGGGTATCAAGCCGATAGTAATGGATGGAAGAAAAGTCGTATCAATATCACAGAGCCAAAGCAGTGAACGGAGTCAAGCTCCGAGTCGGCAGGTCTCGATTCTCGTCGCAGTGCAAGGCTGAGAGTCTGCCTTACGGTTGTGGCGGTGCCCGGCTGAGTCATCACCGGGTGCGGCTACGTCACTGGGATGAACTCTTCCTACGTCTTTACTTCGGGTACCTTCATAAATGGTGGTAATGGTAAAACATGGTCTGTTCATTTTCACTGAAACTTTATCATGACTTATCATGACTGATTCTCGGTGCCTGTGCTAGAATAACCCCCGTGGCTGAGTTGTTCTCTGCAGTACTCCACCCATGGCATCGCCGAGACTGGAATGTAGGTGCCTAAAGACCGTTTGACGAGACATGGTAAGGCTAGACATCACCTAGGGTAGCGACAAGTGATTAGATTATTAATAAAAATCAAATGCACTTGCATCAGGGCTGAGTCGATCTGGGCTGATGGCTGACGTGGGAAGATCAACGATCTTCCGGCTACGAGCGGGTCGCATGTTTTGTATCGGATGGCGTCGGCGGGGATTTGCGAGAGCCACCCATTTCAGACTGATGTCATGCTACAGAAACTAGGAAGGTGGAAGTGGATTTGTTTTCCTTTTCCATTGAGGAATGAGATTTCCTATATACAGAAAAGCACGGGTGGTATGTACGGGACCCGAAAAAGTAGACAAAGTGGTCAGACATCCAAGCAGACTGGGAGCAGTACAAACTTACTGCTCATTCTCATCCTCATCATCATCATAGTAGTACAACCAGTAACCAACGCCTCAGAGATTCAGACCAACTCAGACCAACTCAGACCAACTCAGAAAAATAGTCATGACTCTTCGTTGCATTGACGTGAAAAACATGACAAACCAAAACACAGAGCTAAGATGAACACGGGCTGAAAGGACATAACAATGCGCCGGGAATGGAATGAAAACAAAAAAGGGCCTCCCTATATAGGAGCATTGCAAGGACAAGATGACCTCCTTTTCCTTGAGCGGGTCTAAAGACAGATAACCACCCTATGCGTATGAAGGGGGATATGAAGTAACCAACCCCCATCCGACCTTTTTTCCTAGTCGGTACCGTTTGCAACCCGACTCGACACATAAAACAATCAGAACCCTTCCTCGCCAGCCTTGCACAGCTTGATCTGGCGCACCCACTCAGACTTGAGGACCTGAGAGGCATTGATGCGGCGGGAGGGATTAGGGTCCAGGATAGAATAGATCACGTTGCGGCAGCGAGCCTTTGAATCATCAGTTGGAAGATCATGCAAGGGCCCAGTCATGCTCGTGCTTACCCGATGCAGCGTCTCGATGGGCGCATATCCATCCTCGTGTTTACGGCCCTCCAAGTATCGCTGATAGAACTCGTCTTCGTCCTTGCGGGCCACACGCCACAAGTGTCTTCCGGTGCGCATGGCCATGTAGATCACGCCCACGGCCCAGATATCCACGGCGCGGGGATCGAATTCCTTCTCGGTGTATTCCTCGGGAGCGATGTAGGGTGCGGAACCACACAGGCCGGCGGTCATGTGGGCTTCTTTTTCCCAGGCCATACGGAAGCACTCGCCGTTACCAAAGTCGGTGATCTTGAGGGCACCGTGGGTGGTCAACAGTAGGTTCTCGGGCTTGAGATCACGGTGGGCAACACCCATCTCGTGCATGTACTCCACGCCGCGCATCAGCTGCTTGAAGAAGCAGTCCGCTTCGGCAACCTCGAGTTTGCCGGCGGCGAGCACCAGGGTGTACAGGTCACCACCGGCACAGTATTCCATGACTTCACAGTAATCGCCCTTGGCATCTTGCAGGAGATCGAGGGTGTGGATGACGTTGGGGTGGCGAAGGGAGGAGGAGATGCAGAACTCGGAAGTCAAGCGTTTTTGATATTTCTTGGCGGTCTCCTGAGGACGACGGCGGAACTCCTTGACTGCGTACAACTGCTCGCACTTGGAGTCCTGAGGGTCGACCTTGTGCGAGATACGGACGATACCGAAAGCACCACGGCCGACGATCTCCTGACATTTGCCGTATTTGTCCACCAGGGACGCGGTGGCGTTGGGGCCACCCTTTTTATCGGCCGCCAACTTGTCGCGTTCGGTTTTAAATTGGTCGATCCAGGTCGACATGAGCGACAACTGCGTCTCATCGACTTGATCGTCTCCCTTTTTCCTTCCACCGCCCAGCATGTCCCGGAGGAGGTCGGTCAATTTTTCCTGTCGTCGTGCACTTCGTAGGTGATGGGCATGGTGGCCCAGATGCTCGGGGAGGAGCTCGAAGCGCTTATGCGGGGTGGCAGCATCTTTCTGTTCTTTACCACCAGCAGGCTTCTTCTTGCCATTCTTTTCGATGGGCTCATCCTTGAGGGACGGTTGTCGGGACGGAGTTCGAGAGGGGGGTCTGGAGTTTGCGCGAGACGACGGTTTGGAAGACGGCTTCTCCTTTCCGTTGACATTCATAGTAGCCAGTTTCTCCTTGCCATTTGAAGGCTGAACGCTCTCCAGACTGCTGTCGGAGAGGGGATCGCGTTGAGAATCGACTTCTTTAGTTGGGGTTTGCTTTCCGGAGCTGGAAAACATGCGCGAGAGACGGGATGCCATGTTGGCTTTCTGAGCTTTCGGGGCCGGGGAAGCCGAGGACGCCGGGGAGGGGAGGCCGACGTCCCCGTTGTTTGGGAGCGCGGACAGATTCATGCCCGCCAGGGGGCGTGTTACCGGAGGGTCTCCATCCCGGTCATGCGAATGTACTGAAGTGGCGGCGGAGGAAACTGCGGAGGGAACAGGTGAAGGAGAAGGCGGAGTCATGTGCGGTAGCTTGACGAGGAAAGTTTGGGGAGACAAAGAGATCACGTCGTCCCCGGAGAAAGAGGACGAGCGTCGCTCGCACGAAGCTGGAAGTTACCAACTGCAACCGGGGCGATAAAACTGGGCTCGAGGTGATGAGAAAAGAGTTGCGGGCGGAAAAAAAGTGGTGTGGGCTCTGGGAGTTGCGGCCTGACTTCTGAGGCAACAGTAAAAGTGACGACAGCACCGGCTCAGGTGGTATTGGTAAGAGATGAATAAGAAAAACGCTGAAGAGCGCACGCCGTAGAAAACAGGCCAAAGGCGCTGGGAAAGACCCAGCGAGGGTGTATGTTAAAAACTATATAAGACACGAAGTAAAAAAGAGGAGGAAAAAGAAAAGTGAAGGTGGCAGAGGGATAAATTGGCGATGCTACGGGGGTGGTGGGCAGGGCAGAACCGGTTGAAATATTAGATTACCACGGGGTAACGTCTGACCGGGGATTGTATGGGAAACCGACCGATTACTTACGGGGAGATGGATTACTAACGCTTAGTCGGCGCAGAAACAGAGAGTCCACAGTGGAAAAATGTGGGACTGCAACCTACGTTACTGCAGAGTTACCACAGTCCTACAGTACTACAGTACTGCGGTACTGCCTTCGGTAGTACTTCCCCCGTTTCCGTGGCGAGTAAGAATATATAATCACGCGTCTACCTAGAACCTGCCAAGTACCTCACCTACCTTATGTAGGTAGGTACCTACACTGGGGGATACAATTCTTTGATGTGGTGGCGCATGCTCTCCTGCCGCGGGAGGCCAAGGTGAGAGATTTATTGTAAACCCGTAATAAATCGATAAAATACCTACCGGCTTCCCAGAAGATCCCTGGAACCGGCGCTGGGTCTTCCCTCTTTCCGTGTTCGCAAGCTAAGAAAGATTAAGCAATTCTCTGCCCCAATCCGAAATTTGCCAGGATGATCCCAATGACGTTTAAACCCCTCCAACTCGAAGACACGTACCTGATGCCGTATGGTCTGACGTCGAAGGGTCGAGGGGTCGAGACGGGATACCTGTTATTCCCACTCTTCATCATTTTCGCTTTTTTTTTTACTTTGTAATGAGGCTGTGCACCCTCTGCAGTAGTGTGAGCCTGGACGTGATTCGATCGCGGCCCCGCACCAGCAATAAGAGCCGACTTGCCGGGTGTGCTGTGTGGCGCTACTCGAGACTGAGGGGTCGTTGTGGCATGGTTATACCGCGGTTCCAAGGTCGTGTTCTGGACTCCATTTCTTCATAGTCAGTAGCCCGTATGTCTATATGTCTATAGAGCACGAGATTGAAAACGTTCTCCGTTTCACTTTTATAACTACCTACCGGTAACTACTGACAAGGACCGGTGGACCTTCAATATCTCCAAAGTCCTCCAGACGATCGCCACAGCACGGGACAATCATGCACATATCCCTATCGGGCTGTTCGTGGAGCCCGCTTGGGGTCGCAGTATGACTCCGTCCCGATGCGCGCGGTGTAAGCTCGAGGCTGCAGCGTCCTTCAGATGACTATTAGCTTTGTCCGACTCTGATAAATGGGGCCTATCAGGGCGGGGCTGCACGGGGAGCCCCGAGTTTCACCGTCTATTCAGTGGGAGTGGCTTGTCTGCCGGGGTTTATTCCCGTCAGGAATGGGGTCGATTACCCCGGATTGTGAGATGGGGGGGTTTATTTACGCACCTCGGCCGTGACCGCGAGCCGAGCACATGCGAATACGGTTAATCAGAAGAGAAGAAACGAGCCCACTCGGTTGTGTACACTACGAGGCATTTCTTCCTGCCAATCACGGCCCCTGGGATGGGGCTGCTCTCGTCTGTACGATTTGATGGAATTCAATTTCCTAGACTCTCCTCTTCGTACAGACATAGACACGTTGGTTCGTCTGCGTACGTACTTCGATTGGTAGAATTACGGCATCCACTTCAGTACCCGCACATAAATGCCCCAAATGAGGTATAGATACTTTGTCCATCGTCCATCACTGCCCCTCTTCAACCCCACCAAAACAAGCGCGGGTGACACTCGAGGATCTTTCCACTGGACCGAGTGCATTGCTGACCGCCAGTTCGGGGGGTTGCATTGCAAGGCCCTCAGGTAAAATTACAGGCTTTGGATTGGCCTGTTGCTTGAAGAGCTCGAGATAAGCTGTGGTCCTCGCCCTCGAGCTCAGCTCGACGTGCATGAGCCCGGGCCGTGACTGGTGTACATGGATTGTGATGCATGAGGGACATAGGAGCTGAGCAGGTTCCGAGCAGAATTCGCATCTTCCTGGATACCCGAGTACACCCTACGATGTACATGATCGGCTCCTTTCCACTTTCTCTTGGTTGTATACTTGTTCTTTGTGTTGGCTACACCCTGCCCGGACCAGATGCTTGAAGCCACAGCGTGCCGCGCATCAGCCCCGGCGGGATTGGAAGCTGTTAGGCCTTGGCTGCATTAACTGAACTGATTGGACAACGCCCAGCAGCGCGCATGATAGTGGGCGCTTTTATTCTTGGGTGACGGCTCAACTTGCAGTCTTGTTCGACCCATGTCGAATCAAGCTACATACTATCGACTATGAATCACACGCCTTGGCTTCCGAGTTATCCCGCCCTTCTCCCTTTGCTTTTGATGTTGTCTGTCCCTGGTCGACATAAAAGAGAGCTGTGGTGTAGACCCGGGTTTGTCCCCCGTCGGGCGTGAGTGTGCGCGCTACATTGGAACGCGGTCTCAATTGAGCGGCAACATTTTGAATAGGCGATGTCGGCCTCAGCTCAAGAGCGTGCTCGTCTGTCAGGGATTGTAGGGCGCCATTGTTTCGCGGGGCGCCATTACGGGCGTTCCCGGATTCCCAGTCTCTTGAACAAACTGATAAGTCGGGACATGACCAGTCTGCCTCCCGGACCACACTTGGCGGTGCAGCATCAAATGCTGATGCTCGACGCTATCACGCTAGGACACGAGTCTGCTAACAATCAGAAAGGCGTCAACGAGAAAGGCGAAATACGCCAACATCCAGGGCTCGACAAACCACAAACTGTTCCAGGGACTCTTCAAAAAGCTCATTGTTGACGCCGATGCCGCCGGGGTGCTCGACCGGAGAAAGTGGGTTCTTGACAACTAGAAACTCGATTAAAAGCCGTCGAGACGCAACCAGATTAGCCAGTAACCACGAACCGTATTCCACAAAGAGATTGATATAGATCTGCTGCAGCGCGATGCGCATACTAGGACTCTTGAGGTCCGTCAGCATGACGAACTTGATATTGGTCGGCGTCTCGTAATAGTGCAGCTTGTACTGGCTGGTGGTGTAGGAAACGAAGCTAAAACCCAAGTTGTGGTTAGCCGTGAACCCGACGTGTCGCTGGGCTAATTTACTTGTCCTCTTCACCACCCAACTTGCGCACCATATTCCGCAGCGAGAAGACCGTTCCAAAAACCAGCTTAGCATCATCATCTCCTGCTTTCACCGTCTGCCCGAGCCCTGCTGGCGCGGCTCCCGAGGCCTGGTTGGACTTGCCCACGATGGATGTCGGGCGAGGGAGCCAGCGGCGCTTGTAGATGCATTCAGCTGGAGAGAGTCAGTTCGAATCCTGATAGGACATGGAGCAGGTACATAGTACATACCGTGGCGGTCGAAGATGTAGAAAGAATAGACGGTCATGGCGGGCAATGGATGACACTCGTGAGATTGTTGATCCTAAGATGTTCAGGGGAGTTGGCAGGGCGGTGAACCCCGTCTATCGATAACAAACAGCGATAAAAGAACGAAGCTGCCTGATGAGACTTTCGTTGGATTTGCATTGCATTCTCCTTTTCCTTTTATTTGCCCGCCTTGCCTTACTGTGAAAGCTTTTTTCTCGTAAGGCTGACGGGCCTGCATCCCCGTTATTTCTACCCCCGCCTTCTCATACCCTTCCAACCCCTCTACCCCACACCGACTCAACTCAGAATCTTCCAACACCCTCGATGGACCGCGCCGAGACGTCCCCCAATATCTACTCGGTCGACTCTGACGATGCGGGCGGTGTAACCCCGCGGCCCATCCGAGTCGCGTAAGCTCCCCGCTACCCTAATTGGAGACCTAGGCTGACGATCGCGAACCATGTCCAGCTCGGCCGCATCATTCGATAGTCCACAGAGGCACCGGCGACGAAACCCTCGAGCAAGGCGTCCGGTGAAGGTCAGTTTCCTCAATGCCCGTCCGTGACAGACCACTGATCAGGGACATTAGGAAACGCTGGACGCCCGCTCTGAATATACCACGAGTCAAGACGACGGGACCGCCGAGCACCGCATCAACCAATATGTGATCAAGCAGGAGATCGGACGAGGATCGTTCGGGGCCGTTCATCTGGCCGCTGATCAGTTTGGCAATGAATATGTATGCGCTCGGCAATCGAGATCCACCCGCGAATAGAAGTGCTGACAGCGCGCGTGATATGCAAAGGCAGTGAAAGAGTTTTCAAAATCGCGGTTGAGAAAACGTGCTCAATCGCATCTCTTGCGCCGGCCGAGAGGACCCAAACGACCTGGTACGGGGTTCAACTCGCCTCTTCATCGACACCCTTCGGAAGACAATAATGAGAATGCGAAGAACCCGCTATATCTGATCAAGGAAGAAATTGCGATCATGAAGAAGCTGAATCACAGTAATCTGGTCTCGCTGATTGAGGTGTTGGATGATCCGAACGAAGATTCCCTTTATATGGTCATGGAGATGTGCAAAAAGGGCGTGGTGATGAAGATCGGGCTGGGAGAAAGAGCTGACCCGTACGATGATGAGCATTGTCGTTGCTGGTTTCGCGATTTGATTCTGGGGATTGAATATCTGCATGCGCAGGGTATTGTCCATCGAGACATCAAGCCGGATAACTGTCTAGTGACCAACGACGATGTGCTGAAGGTGGTTGATTTCGGTGTCTCGGAGATGTTTGAAAAGAATTCGAACATGTTTACGGCTAAGTCGGCTGGTTCTCCGGCATTTCTGCCGCCAGAGCTTTGCGTTGCTAAGCATGGCGATGTCTCGGGCAAGGCTGCTGATATCTGGTCCATGGGGGTCACTCTGTACTGCCTCCGGTATGGAAAGCTCCCATTCGAGCAACAGAGCATCTTTGAGTTGTACGAAAGCATTCGGAGCGATCAGGTGGTATGCGAGGATGAGCCGGATGAGATTTTCGCGGATCTGATGAGCCGCATTCTGGAGAAAGATCCAGAGAAGAGGATCAAAATGCGCGACTTGCGAGTGAGTCGTTCCTCTTGTCGTATCGGCGTTTACTGACTTTGCAGGATCATCCATGGGTGACAGCGAATGGTGCGGATCCGCTGCTCTCTTTCGAGGAGAACACGGCGCAGATTGTCGAGCCTCCAACCGAGGAAGAAATGAACCAGGCTATCACCAAGAACATGGGTTCTCTGATGACATTGGTATGTACCCGACATGTGGTTGGGTGATTTGAGCTGTGCTAATCAAATGCAGATGAAAGCCGCCAAGAAGTTTAAACGGCTGGTCGATCCTTCGAAAGCAGGGCAAGGAATGCAAAGTATTCTCGGTGACGAACACGAGGCGCACTTTGTTGAACCACCGATGGAGATGGATGACAGCGAGGATTTCCCCTCTGTAGGGCTCGACCATGGCTCCAGCGAAGGTGGTCTTCGCAAGTTTATAGGGCGACATCCTATGTTAAGCGCAGGCCATGAAGGCTCGGGTGCTGAAGGCTCAGGATACAGCGAAGGGAGCTTCTCCTCCCGACCAGAGCATAGCCCATCCAGCAGCCGGTGGCCCAGTGGAGTCTTCGAACCAGAACGAAAAGACTCGGGCTCAATACGCAGTGGTCGGTCAGTCGGCAAGACCGAGTTCACTCACGACAAAGCCTATTCGCAATCAGCATCCCCTCACCCGGCACTATCACGAGCCAGCTCAGCAACCACTAAACGAAGCATCGAAGGAACGCGGGGTCATGCCCGCGACCCTCTAGAAGAAGAATTTCCCTATCTCTTCATCGGCCCGTCCACATACACCGGCAGTTCACAGGAACCAGACTCCAGCATCGATCCAGCGCCAATCTTCGCCGAGCCAGAAAGCGCACCTACAGACGAAGAACCGGAGTTTGCAGAGCCGATGCAAATAGTCAGCGAATCGCCCGGAGCCGCTGAATTCGATATCTACGAAACAGCCTACCGCCAGGAACTCGAGCGTATCGAATCAGTCACGCACCCCGGCGCAGGCCCAAAGGTCTACCTGACACGGCGGGTACAGAACACATCCGAAGTCATGAAATTCGTCAAGGACAAAGCGCTGGACCTGCAGATCGAGCAGAAGAAATCCTTCTCTGCGTTCCCGCAGAATGGTCCGTCCGGGTTCAGTGCGGCTGTCGGTATGCTGCGGAGCCAGATGGAGCAGAAGAGATTGGATCCGGAGGAAGCGCAGCAGGAAGTTCAGCAGGAAGTTCAGCAGGAACAGAGACCCGAGTCTGAGGATCAGGCTCGCGAACGGCGCGAATCGTACCCTCCTTCCTCATCTCTCTCGTCCCAGTTTCTCCCTGGTCCCGAGACATCATTGAATGAGGCGACGGGCGTGCCTGTTCCGGAGAATGCCGGAGGAGAGGGTTCCTTGAGGCGATTGCTAGGTCTCCGAGACAAGTCGTAGGCCCATGTTGAGTATAACGAATACCTTCTGGGTAGAATGAAGCGGGGAGGAGGGGAGAACAGATCTAGCTGCATTCTCTTTTTCCCTTGCATTGAGAGTGCATGTGCATGTGCATATCTTGTTTAGCGAGCTGATCCATCTTACCGAGTTTTGACCAATTCCAGTAGAGTACAGTACCAGATAATGTAATGTAATCTTCCAGGTAAGGGTAAAAATATTCGATAACCTGCTCACATCTTCCAAGGTTCCATGCATGGAAACTGGGCTAAGATCCGGAGGTGTTGTGTAACACTCCCCTGACCCTTCCACGGGTAGTAGAACCCGCGATTCGCGTGGGATTTGCACGGAGCCGAGTTTGTGGGTGACTGATATTAGGTCATGGGTATGTGGACATAGGATCTGATCTAGCTTTCAGTTCGCATGGTCATCTAGGGAATGGTCATCCAGGGATTACTGGAATGGTGGAAGGAAAGCTGGAAAGCATCGCTGTACATTATATCTCAGTTCATAATATTAATCTTACAGTCATAAGCAGTAGCAGTAGGGAGGGAAGAAGGGAAAGAGAAAAGAGAAAAGAGATAGAAAAGAAAAGAAACAAGGTCGAAGAGAGAAACAAGAAAAGAAATAACCCCCTATCTGGGGTAGTTCACATGGACGATGCAAACAAGTATCCAGAGACACAAGTGCAGAAAGGAATCGAAGGATTAAATAATACAAATGCGCCGGATGAGTAGTAAGCAAAAAGAAAAAAGGAAAAAAACAAAATGAACAGGTTGAGCAAAAGGCAAGACAAAAATCCAAGCTCAAAAGGACCGCCACGCAAATCATGATTGGGCGTCACATCGCCGGGCAGCAAAGAATCATCAGTAGAAGCTGGCTGGAAAGGGCCATATAGAAAGTAAAGCAGAAAGGCTCAAGAGAAACGCTCAAGGTCAAAGCAGAGCATCAATTTATAGTCGTGTAGGCGTAGGCAAAAGCCATCATCGGTCATGGACACATCGCAAGGGATTGGTGTATTGTCATGTGTAATCGAGAGCGTAAATAGCACCAGGAGGAAAAAAAAGAAAAGAAAAAAAAAAAAAAAAAAAAAAAAAAAAAAAAAAAAAAAAAAAAAAAAACCCCCTTCCTAAGATCTCCCTGTGTTGCGATTTATTATTCCCTGTTTGCCCCAGAATAAATGACCATGAACGAGATGTCCATACCAGACGATTCTTCCAGCAAAGCCAACGAACTACACCATATTG
>JAPDFI010000058.1:0-98795 GCA_027569585.1 Penicillium silybi
AACCCTAAAACCCTAAACCCTAAAACCCTAAAACCCTAAAACCCTAAAACCCTAAAACCCTAAAACCCTAAAACCCTAAAACCCTAAAACCCTAAAACCCTAAAACCCTAAAACCCTAAAACCCTAAACCCTAAAACCCTAACACGGGTTCGAAACCCGCATCCCGTGCACGGGTCACGTGCCGTGCCCCGCGTCACTCCCTAAAACCCTCCCTCACCCTAATGCGCCTATATCCCGGACCACGATACAATCCCGAATATCCCGAACTACTACGAACCCTGACCACCATCGTACGCACCCTGTCCACCGTTGTATAAACTAAACCCACAATCCCAATCCACAACCCGTATAACCCTAAAACCGACCTACAAATCCCACCACGGTGCTATACAATCCCAAACTGTAATCCCAAACGGCAAACCCTGTCCACCGTTATACAAACCCCAACCACGGTCGTACACACCTAATCGACAAACCCTCACCACCGCCGTACCAACCACAACCACTATCCTAACCCACAAACCCGGACTACCCCTATACGAATCACCATCATACACACCCTAACCTAAACCCCTAACGTATGAACCTGATACAAATTAATCTATATATCCGCCAATACTGCCTCGCATATATAACCATGGCTCCGCCCTACCTACTATATATCCTTCTATAAAACTGTATATACTAATTATTATACGTATTTAAATAAATAAAATCCCCTACGGACCATATACCTCGTACAACTACTAACCCTACATCCCGTGTCGCTCGTAAAACCGCCGCAACCAAATAAATCCCGCCACTAATTCCGTCCGCCGCATCCTAAGCCCCTCCGATTCCTGCCCTAAAAACCTCACTACCTGCTCGTCATCCTGGGAATCCACCCCCTGCGCCATCATCCCCTGTTGCCATAACCCCCGTGCCCGTCGTACGACCTCCTGTGCCGCCGCATTCGCTGGCTCCCCAAAAATCATCATCGCCCATATCCCCATTAAAACCCCGCGGTATATACACTGTCCCGCCCCCTCCATATAACCCTGGCAAACCGCCTGCGGCATCCCACAATGGAAACAACTCGCAAACCGCTCGTACCGAATCCGCCCACGCTATTGCAAATACCACTGCCGCGCCGTACGATTCCCCGCCGCCGCACATTGATATAAATTATGCTCCGCCTCCTGCCCATCCTGCGTACAAATCCAACACCGCTCATGCCATCGCTGCGCTTCCGCCTCCAAAAACTCCTGTTCCTATAAATCCTACTGCCCACGCTGACGGTGCGTACGCTGGAACCCCCCACGATTGATATCCTATTGCCGGAACTCGTACTGAATATGCACTGGAATCACCCCACCCGTCTCCGCGGCGCCGCTCTCGACGGGGATCGCGCTATGCGTCGTTGTATGCGGACCCGGCGCCTAGGACTGAATGCTCTCCGATCCACTGGATCCTACTCGCTAGTGCCCGTTGGACGATGAATATCCTGGCAATCCTACTGTGTCCTCGCTGCGCCATATATCTCTAGGCGGATCCTCGTCTATAATCGATACCCCACCTGCACCACAGAATACGTTGCTGGCCTAGCGTCGTGGCCCGCATACCCGGGGTTGTACGATAGGGGATTCCATCGGTGCCTCGGGTGGCCCGCTAGGCGGCTCTCGTACGACGGGGGGTGAAATCCGATATCGCCGGCGCCGGATGGCCTTAATAGGCCTACTGGTGCGGATCACGGCCTCGATGCCCTACCATTCGGGCTCACATCTATCACATCGTGATTCGTCCGATCTATCCGCGCTATCACCGCACCGAACCCGCTGGTATCTATCCACTGTGCCGTCTAAATATATATCCAACATCCCCCGTCGGCACTGGCCCGCCCCCGCCATTATATACTCGTACAACCGCTGTTGCTCGGCCTGCGTATCAACGTCCGCTGGCTGATGCTCCTGGATCATCCACGGCGGCGCCGTATCGATACCCGCGGGCTGAATAATGATCGCCTCGCTCGGCTGACCGTCACGACCGGCACGCCCACTTTCCTATGCGTAATCTAACATCGTACGGGGCCATCCAATGTGAATCACACTCCGGATATCGGGGACATCCACCCCTATCCCTAACGCACTCGTGGCCACAATCACCTCGGTGGGACCCTGCCGGAACCGCTCAATGACATCTAGCTGGTCGTCCTGCCCGCTATAAAATGTATCGCACCCTAACTCGTCCGCCATCATCCCCACGTGGGTCTTAGTGCTACCGTACACGATTACTCACCCCGCGGGGACGCGCTGGATCCGCTGTCGTATAAAATCAATCACGTCGGCCGTCTGGATCCACTGGTTCGGTCCTGTGCACCTACGATCGATAATTAGGCGCCATATGCGGTATGCGATATTGCTTCGGCTCGTACGGCCCCGGTATAATTCTATATCCGCCTGCGTACATCGCATCTGCTGCTATAACCGCCCTTCCGCGCTAGGCAGTAATGTGGCCGTCAATAACACAATCTGCGTTTGCGCGGTGATTAACCGGCCTAACTGTCGCATCATCGGACGAAATATAGCGTCGCGGTTCAACATAATATGGCACTCATCGATTATAATCCGGTCTAACCGCTATATTATTCGTTGCCGGTTTAAAAATGTCGTGAATTCTGTGCTTAACGCCGATTTGGGCGTTACTAACACAATTAATGCTTCGTCCGGTGGCCGTCGGCTCTCCCACGCTATATATAATATCCCCAATATCGTACAACGGTCCTATAAATCGGCCCGTAATGCGATCAATAGCACCACGACCACAGTCAACCCACCGGCCACCCACGCGGGCAACATAAATAATATACTTTTACCGCCCCCGGTGGGTATTACGGCGACGACCGGACTGGCCCTATACTGGATCGCCTAGATTGCGGGCCCTTAGACGCCCCGGAACTGCATCTAGTCGTCCCCGGTCATCTGCTATACGGCTGCGGTTATATTAGTCTCGCGTAACTGCCACCGGCGCTGGCTACGGGCCTTGTCCGCTGTCGACTCCCATAGGGCCCGCTTGCGTTTACCTAACACGCGGGCTAATAGGTCCTTGGACGATAGAAACCCTAAAAATCGGTGCCAATCGGTGCTGGATAACCGGAATATCTTACGGCGGTGGGCTATCGTATCGGCTTACTCGCTGACCTCGCGGCCGTAAATCATACCGGCCACGTGCGATGAATACGCGGCCTGCAAATCGGCAATATAGCCTATAAACTAGTCGTGGTCTATCTGGGACTCATCGTCCGCATTATCGGGCGGGCTATCCATCGTACGATTATTGTGGATATTATTGGGGAACACACTAGATACCCGTAAAAACCGTTGACTAATACCAATGGCAATATCGCGGTATGCGGGGATGTTTAATAAATACCTATGTAATCCAATCGTGGTCTCGCGCTTTAACACCCCCTAGAACCGCTCGGACGTCCACTCTCGTCCGGTATAGGGGTCGGGCGACTATAAATATGCGGCTTGCGATATACTAGACGCATACTTATACGGCCGCTGCCTAGGCTGATATGCCTGCAATCGCTCTATAAATGGCAATACTAACTATAGATACCACACTACTAACTCGCCAACCTCCCACGGTAAATACCGGTGGATTATTTTGGCGTCGTTCTGCGTATAAAACCCTTTATGGTATCGACTGGCAAATACCACTAATCCATCCTCGATGAATATATTCTGATGGCCGCCCTCTGTATTCCGGTGCCGGATGCTTAACAGCTCGGGGGCTCGACTGGGTTGTCCGGCGGTGACGTAGACGGCGATATATAATTACTCGCGGAATCGTACGACCCGCTATATATATCGCTGAATGGCCGACGTCCGGAACTGCTGCTCGTGTATATTGATAAATTGCCGCTATACTGCGCTATCCTACGTTAACCGCTGCGTTATCCACTGTGCGCCATCGACGGGCCACGTCGTACGTGAATCCTGCAAAAAACACCACCTAGGCTTAGCCTATGCTAGGTCGTCCATTAAGCTGGCCCACGGGATAGATAGGATAGGCATAGTCTCGGTGGTCATTAATAGCTCGTCCCGCAATATACCCTATAATAATCCGACTAACCTATAGACGAACCCCCGGAAATCGCCTATAGAAAAATGAACGTCTTTGTACAATAATTAGTCGGGGCCCATCCACGCGATATGCCCCGGGGTGGTGCTGTTATAATGCACGCGTAAACCGTACGTGCGCAAATCCAACATCCACTGCATCGGGCTATGCGTGCCACGGACCATAAATGTGTCCACTAACAACTTTAACTATACGCGAAACGGCCGTGATCCCTGCCGCTGCTGCTAGCTGAATGATATTAACCTAGGCTCGTGGGATCGGTGTGGATGTTGATATTGTACGACGGGTGAATTAGGGCCGTCTGGCTCGGGCGTAGGGCTCTGGCTGGTATATCCTTCGTCCTAGCCCGCAAATATATATTCGGGGTCGTCTATCGGACTCTGGCTGCACCACTCACCCACATCTTATCAGTGCTGTAAAAATCGTACAATCTTGTCCGCGTGCGGGTCTAATCGTAATGCCTTATGCAACACTATAAACCGCGCGATCTTAATCATCTTGGACAATATAGGCGGGTACAACTCGGGCGTCTGCCAACTGTGTTAACCGCGTCCGACTACAGCCAGCGCGCATACTAACGCACACTCGTACTCCTCGGCCCCGACGCGCTGGTTTAATAACTCGATGCAAAAATCTATACACACCTATTAACTCTGCGTTAACCGGTGTGGCTCGGGCTCATCGTCCGTACGACCACTGATGGCTAGGCCAGCGCCTTAGGCCGTAGACTGGGCACAACGCCATAATGCCTGCCACGCACGCTGCTGCCGCGATATCAAATAGTATCGGGGGCTCCGCCACTCATGCGGCTGCTACGTACAAGCAAAAAACATCAACACACGCTGCCATGGCTCCACGTGCCGCGCGATGTTGTCTATATCCATATACGCCTGCAATGGTTGGTGCGGGCTCTGGTGCTCGTCGGTCCGCGCGGCCTCAATACAGATTAAATAGCCGCATTACTTAGTGATGCGCTGGCTCACCTAGGCCACCCCTTCTATAGCGTCCCAAATAGCACGTACGACGGCCTTAGGGCCCTCGGCATCCGGATTGGGGGTTGCGATGGCCTCGGCTAACAGTCGTACGGGGATCCCTTGTAAATACTGGGCCCACTGCGTCCGCCGTAACTATAGGTTGGCCTTATCGAGCTCGCCGGCCTAGATAACGGTACTATCGCTAGCCTAGGACTCGACAAAACATCGCTTAAGCTGGCTCACTAACTCTTAAACTACAGTAGGGTGGGCCGGTGGGGGCATAGGCTCGTACAATAACCCGGGCCGTTGAATGTGGATATAGTGGGAGCTAAACTTAGTGGTGAAAAACCGCTGGCAGCACACTGCTTAGCTAGTATCTTGAATTGCCGCCTAGGCAGTATTATTATAGTGATAGGACTGCTGGTCGCCTTATTGGAGACCGTACGGCGACTAACTATACTCCGTACGCCAATATTTCCGAAGACTTTCTTTGCTTCGGCATATATAACCGCAACCGGGGACTCGGGTGTATAAGATACTATCGGTGTATATTGTAAGTCCGTCGATAGGCTGGTCAACCCTGGCAGGAAAGATTAAGTGGTTAATATCTACCTCCACGCCGTCCTACTCCTTAATAGCCGCCTAAACCTACCGGGCATAAACGGCAGTCGTACGATACGGCGAATAGGTTAAATAAAATACTACCTAGGTTAGTCGGACGGCATACTAGCACTAGCGACACACAATCACTAAATACTCTAGGAGCTGTAAAAATAACTCGGTTGCGGTCGGGGGAGCCATAATGGAATTAGGTTCTGTGGACCGTCAAGATATATATATAGGGGTTGTACGACTAAGAGAGAAAGATAAGTTCGGGCGAGAAGACTTTTAAAGATAAGGTAGAATTCGTGGGGGATGTGGATTTGCCCCTAAAATCTCCCGCCACACCAGCTATATTACTGATCCTATGTGATAGGGTAATTATATATACTATAGTTAGACTAAGATAAAGCTTTATACGATAAGACTTAGCGTGGGGATCTATAATATATAACTAAATAATAAAGGTAAGGTAGAATTCGCGGGGGATATAGATTTGCCCCTAAAATCTCCCGCCACATAAGCTATATTGCTGATCCTATATAATAGGGTAATTATATATACTGTAGTTGGACTAAGATAAAGCTTTGTACGATGAGGCTTGGCGTAGGGATCTATAATACATAACTAAATGATATCGTCCGATTTCTTTATCTATATAGAAAACCCATTGGTACAAAGGGAGATTAGGATTTATATATGGTAAAAATTCCTCCGAGAGGCTTTAAGAGCTCGCTCAGGTCCACCCTCTATTCCATTCCTAGTATCATACAACTCCATTATACTTCATCCTCCTTATATTAGTACTAGCCTAGATATAGGGGCTGCTGGGGTTGGTCGTCCTCTTAGGTCAAATCCACTATAGGCATCTTATAGACCTCGCTGTCCGCATAAGGACGTTGGTAACCCCAACGGGAAGGCCCTTAGGCCAACCGGGCGACTCGCTAGTCGTCCGTTAGGTCCACAATATCCACTGCGGGCAAAGCGCGAGGTGGGTTCCTTAGCTATAGCTGTATAGTATTGCCGGGCTGTCTATCTCGTATAGAGCACTAAGATGCGTGATTACGCCACTTATAATTCCCACAACAGCCATTAAATTCACCCTGAAGTCGGATACACTAGGGGAGAGGTTTGCATCGCTCGGCGTAGGCATTGTATATCTAAATGAGTGGATTGCTATGGGACTAGATTAACAGCGCATTAATGTACGAGGGCCGCTGGGAGACGATTTGCTGCCTATTGATATTCCCTTATACATGCTAGATAGGGCGGCCGCAATCCTAAAGGATGCGGAGCTACGCCGGAGTAGTGCATATCCGGGCGAGCTTATTACCCCTAACTGGCAGTTGCAGCTGCCCCTAGTTCCCGCCTAGTCGTTCGGCGTACTGGATCAGTGCCTAGATGCCTTCAGTGTGCGTACGAGGAAGACGACGGTTCCCGTCTTGGTCGGTATAGGGGAAGGGCTAGCTATAGAGATTGTATATTAGCTAGAGATCTCTAATAGTGATATAAGATCTAGGAGTCTAAGAACTTACCTACCCCACTCCCTAGGACCAAAATTCGGGATGCCCTCGCCGGCGCGTGGAGCCTAGGGCTTATAACCTCCGCTATATAATAGTCAGTTTCACATCTATTAGATTAGGACTGCGGGGACTTATACGAAGGGTTAGAGCCACCCCGGCCACTACTAATAGGACCACCACAGCTACGACGATCACCACTACCACTATAAGAGATAGCATAAGAACTATATGATAGTCAGTTATACTCCACTTTACTTCACTTCACTTCACTTTTTATAGGGCTGGTATCATCGGGGATCGTATAAGAAAGATATCTTAGCGCGGTTATATGTTAAGGAGAGAGAGGAGAGGGGGGCGCGGGGATAAAGAGCAACTGGTTCTTGGTAAGGTTCAAAGAAAAAAGGGTTAGATACGAGAGTTATAAAAGAAGTTAAGTGCAAATATGTGAGAGAAAGTGATATTTATAGTCAGGGATTGTACAATAAGGCATCCATCACGCATTAAGGCCACCACACTATGGGATATCAATCGTACAATCCCCAAGCTCATAGCTTCCAGCAGATGGTCCGAAGTCTAGCAACTACACTATCTCCACTCCAGCACGGACTCCGGCCAGCAGCTCTAGGCATCTTACCCCTAGGCGATCAAGACCACTACCTTAAGAGATATCGTACAACCGCAGTCTCGTCTCCAGCCTAGGTCCTAAGTCCAGTAACTGCACTATCTCCACTCTAGCACAGACTCTGGCTAGCAGCTCTAGGTATCTATCTTACCCCTAGGCGACTAAGACCACTGCCTTAGGAGATATCGTACAACCGCAGTCTCGTCTCTAGGCTAGGTCCTTAGTCCAGTAACTGCACCATCTCCAGCACAGACTCTAGCCAGCAGCTCTAGCTAGGTATCTATCTTGCCCCTAGGCGATCAAGACCACTGCCTCAGGAGACATCGTATAACTACAGTCTCCAGCCTAGGTCCGAAGTCCAGCAACTGCACTATCTCTCCAGCATAGAATCCTATATCTCGCAGCGCGGGACCTAGGTATCACCGTAAGTTTAATTTAATTAAAGCGACTGCCTTTTAAGAGATATTGTACGACCCACAATCTCTCTACCACTCCACTCTAGCACTCCACTAGATCTATCCCACTATAACTAATAAATTAGGTCGAGGCTTATATAAATCTCTAAGCCTAAGGGTAGTTAAGGCGGTAGGGTTTTTAGACAAAGGGGGGGCTAGGGGCTACCGCGCACCCCATCAAAATAAGATGCCCCGAATTTTCACAACCCTGCAACCACCCTTTATACTGATCGGACGAGCTTCAAATTGAAACCGGGTATAGAGCGATCGCTGATTTAGAACTTGCCGAAGTTTTAAGCCTCGTCCGACCGATAAATTGACCTGGGATGCACTCGAGAAAAGTACCTGGGATGCACTCACTAGCGCCGGGCCTTTCTCTGATATTACTGGCCCAGCCGGCCAAGCCTAGCCCAACCCCCACCTGGGACGCAGTGCATCCCACCAACCCCCATGGGGTAGACTCTGGCCAGCAGCTCTAGATATCTATCTATCTTAAAGAGATATCGTATAACTGCAGTCTCTAGCCCTAAGTCCTAAGCCTAGTAACGACACTAATCTCTAGCGTAGAATCCTATATCTATAGCGTGGGACCTTAGGTATCACCGCCTATATAGTATATTATCTAAAGTTAATTAAAGTCAAACCCTACCTTACCTTAAAGAGATATTATATTATATAACTACTAAGGTCTCTTAACTAACTAAGATTTTAGGCTTACTCCTCTTAGGCGCGGGAGACGCTTATATAAAATCCTATCTCTTAAGCCTAAGGGGCGGTACAGTTACGTACAATAGCCAGAAGCGCACCCCATCAAAATAGAAGGCCCCGAATTTTCACAACCCTGCAACTACCCTTTCTACTGCTCAGACGAGCCTTAAATTCAAACCGGGTATAAAGCAATCGCCGATTTAGAACTTGCCGACCTTTTCAGGGTTGTCCGACCGAGAAATCTAACTGGAATGCACTCGTGAAGTCCCAACTGGAATGCACTCTCTAGCGCCTTGGCGCCCCCATAGTTAAGCGGCAAACCCTAACTGGAATGCATTGCATTCCACCAACCCCCATGGGGTAGGTGGAGGCATAGGGGGTATCTTTGCCGCCTTGTCCATCCATCACCACTGCAAACAACACGGTGTGCAGATTGACATCTACGAACAGGCTCTTGAGTATGGAGAAATTGGGGCTGGGGTTGGAATCGGACCGAATGCCGCCGCGCTCATTGAAAAGTTGGGCCTGATGGAGGAAGCGCTGAAGACTGCGGGTAATCGAGACGGCGTATGGCTTTCGTTTCGGCGTTATGACACTGCTTCAGAGGTTTTGACGGTGATGAGTCCAAAAAATGGCAATGCAACACAGTTGCCGATGCACCGGGCGGAATTCTTAGATGTTCTCACCCGGGCGATCGAACGGCGTGGAGCAGCTAGGATGCACACGAATAAGCGTTGCCAGGGTCTTGAGGTTGATCTCACCCATTGAATATCTTATGAGGAATATTACTGAGTATGATAAAGGACAATGGAGACACGATGTTAGTGACATTTGCGGACGGGACGACAACACTCGCAAATCTTGTTATCGGAGCAGACGGTATCCATTCGGCCGTTCGTGGTCATTACGTGGTATGCCTTGAAAAGCAAAAGATAGGCAGGAGGATTACGCTAACTTACGTTTTAGCAAGACACTGCCCAATATGGCGAGATGGTGGTTTATCGTGGCCTCTGTGACATCGAGAAGATCCAAGACCAGTGGACGCTTCCCACGTATGCGGCATTATTCATGGCGCCTGGAAACATTTTCTCACATTCCCTATCAGCAAAAACAAGGTCCTCAACGTTGTTGGATTTGTGTCTACACCGTGGGAGAAACTAGGCGAGGTCAAAGAAAGTTGGACACTGGCAGGTGATAAAGGCGCCGTGGCAGAGGAGTTCAAAAACTTTGCGCCTATAGTGCAGACAGTGATTCAAAACATGAATACCCATCCATTGAAGTGGGTTCTATTCGACCGAAAACCTTCGCGGAAATGGATTTTCTCGGGTGGCAAGGTTGCTCTGCTCGGTGACGCAGCTCATGCAATGTGTCCGCATCAGGGTTCGTATTGTGCAGTGTTGCTATCCTCGGATATTCTATGTCTATCAGCTAACACAAATTCTCCCAAATAGGTGCTGGAGCTGGTCAGGCCCTCGAGGATGGCTACATTATCGGACGTGCTCTGCAAGATTATTTTCAAGGGTTGGAATCGTCTCACCAGCACAGTCTGCAAGATTACCTACTGCTGTATCATTCTATTCGATTTTCACGCTCGGAGAAAGTTCAGGTGACATCTCGACAGGCAGGGGATTTATATGAAATGAAGATAAGTGAAGTGGCCGGACTTAGCTATGAGGATGGTTTGCCCATTGTGAAGGCCAAGATCGAAGATAGGATGCAGTGGATCTGGAGCGAAGATCTTGACGAAGTATATGATCAAGCTCGGTCTGAATGGTGGCGTCCATCCGCGTCGTTATAAATATTCACTTAGTTTCATAAATCAGATTTTGACTAGCCTTATGCAGACTTAGTGGATCCAGTAAAAATCAGCTATCAATTCATAGTTCGTCTGCCACACAAAAATAGTAACTAGTTTAATATCAGATATCTTATAAATTCCTAAATACCGTCTTTTATTTTTTTTATACTATACCATCCTATAGGGGTTAGTTAAATACACTATATTCTAATTAGGGTTTTACCTTAGCTATAGGGGGAAAATAGCGCTAGTGAGTAAATTGTATTTAGAGCTCTTAAATTAAAGCTACTCGGTCCCCACTGTAATATCTTTCCATCGATTCTAGAGCCTGGAATGCCTAGTCTCGAAGACCGTCCAAGGACATAATCCTGCGACTGGCTTTGACATCTCGGCACCCTGAGTTGGCGATGCCCATGGGTGTAGTAGTGCCAGAGATGACACCTTAGCGTAAGAAAATTGGTCGTAGTGACCAATTCCAAAGAGGAGAAGGATGCGTAGTATGCCCCGTTGGGAAACAGGGGAGTAGCGTGTAGATTCCTGCCAGAGTCTCCAGCAATTGTTCAGCAGGATTAACACCATGCTGCGGCACTGTTTTCGGCGTCGAATAGACTTTGCGGGACCACCCAAGCCATGATAGCCTTTCTAACTCGCTGACCGCTCTACAATGCGACACCTGTAAACAGCGTTGCAACATTGCGTCCCGCAGGACCGGAGACTCCCGCAGGAGTGGTGGAGGCTGAATGACCGCCGGATCCTGGCTAGTCTAGTGTCCCCATTTTCTTGACACCTAGCTTAAAGAGAAGGAGTACGCCGTCGCGAGAAGTGGCGGGTTCT
The DNA here is from genome assembly GCA_027569585.1 of Penicillium silybi. NCBI lineage: Eukaryota > Fungi > Ascomycota > Eurotiomycetes > Eurotiales > Aspergillaceae > Penicillium > Penicillium silybi. The sequence continues at coordinate 11,640 of JAPDFI010000058.1, forward strand.
GGCCCGACCAAGAACATGATGCCAAGGCGATGTGCCAAAAAGGTGTCGCAAGCTGCTCCCCAATCTCCGCGTGCTGGTTACATAAGAACCGCTTCTGCTCACTGATTCAGGGACAGGGGTATCGGAGATTTCCTATTGCAATCGCCCGTCAATTTCCATGATGCCCTCTCGCTATGTTATCTGTCCGCTGCTCTCTTTTTGGTATTCGCATGCACCGTTCCACTCGCTAGCATAAGCAGTGGCCCTGGACATATTCGGGTGCCTCTACCACATCCACCCGTACACTAGAACAGGCTGCACCGGGAACGCCGGCAACTCGATCTCCCTTTGAACGCAGCACGGCATCGTATGGAACAGCTTCAAGATTACCCAGGACTGTAAACATATCACTCCTCAGCCTACTAGTGACACTACCGTCGCCCTGGCGCTTTATCAGGACGGGAAGCTAACAAAAGAGAGCATCGTTATCGGGCAACTCGATGTGTGCCCCACACTCGATAATAGATTTGGCAGCATCACACAGGCTGTTGGTCAAGGAATGCTTGGTCGTAGGATTTACGTATCCAAACTTTCAAGGAACCAAACTGTGGCGGAGAGATGCGACAAGTTTCATCGGCCAACACCGACATCTGCGATCTTAAGGACGACGACGAGCGCTGGGCAAGCTTGAGGTTATATATCAAGCCACCCCCATATAGCTTTATCGTGCCAGCCAATGACAACTCGAACACTATCGAGCTAGCAATGGACTCTGACGCCGGGTGCTGTGCATTGGAGGGAGCTACAAACATTGGCACCCCTGATGCATGCCAAAATGCACCTCAAGGACAATTTACAACCTCCAACATCAATCCTGGATCAAATTGTTAACGAAGGCGCCTGGATTTTTGTGTATCCTGAAAGCGACTGTGGCGGGAATGCGAAAGCCGTCCAGTTCATACTTCTGGCATGGCAGGCACCTATCCTCATCTTTTTGGATTGGTTTCCCTTGGTAGATTAGCCCCATTCTTGCATACAATGCCATACTAGTATTATGTATCAGCTTGCTGCGACAAGTTGTTAAAAGCAGGAAACAGGAGACGGGAACCACCGCCCTCAAAAATCCCGTGATCTTCTCTTCTGCCTCCGCCAACTCCCCCAATTCATTGAAATCTCGCCTCACTGTTCCTGCCTGACTCTCCTCATCATTTTTCAAGGGACCACGCCAGCCGCTTCCTCGGTCTGCATTACGAATCTGGGACCACTCAAAAAGGAGTGCAAATGCACTCAGGCCCTCCACAAGTCGGTTGCTTATCTTAGCAACGCGGAACTACATCGTTCGTTCCGAGACCGCGAGTGCTGAGCTCCTGAGGCAAATGAGACAAATTGGTGAGGTTGATCAGCGAAGATCGAGTCTGAAGAGAAGAGCAAAAGAGAAACGAAAGAAGGCTATTTTATATGATTCTTGGGCAAGTAACACAGCTCTGCACCTTGCTTCCTCGCTTCATATTTGGTTCCTACAGCCTCCATCCTTCGACCTTGTCACCACACAAAGCGAGTTCTACCTACTCTGACATAACAAATCAGAGGCCACAATTACGACTATCCTTTCATGCTTTCCCGTTCCAGCACAATTCATCGAAGAACGTCAGGCACCAAGATGCTGGTGTTGAAGACCGTCTTCGTCGCAGTTGCCTGGGAGTTGCGGACTATGAAGCGGCCTCGAGGAACCGCTCGGATAACTGATAACTCAACATTCGCCGAGCCTCGCTTTTTCAAAACAGTTAGCTTCGACCTTCAGCTATAACTAACGCAAGTGCAAAGAGAGATAAAGAGCGAGATTGTTCATTACCCATGGTACAATGGCCATCAGTGAAATAGCCGTTCACATAACAATCACCCTTACCCCCCGGGTTTATTTGATGGTCCCACGTACTGCGTCTTGGTTAGGCCCTTGTTTTCAAGAATTTCTTTTACCTTGACCGTCAAAAAAAGGTATAGGTAAACATCATACCAGTTATCTTCATAGCAGTCTCCCCGCTTGTAACACGCAAAGTACAAATCCTCACCCGGGCTTAAGGTGCGGACCACCCTGGAATCGAGGTGCGGCCCTGCCCGACAATTAACTTTCACATCAGAATTGATTATCCGACACCATTGGGCAGTGCCTGCAAGGGCTCCAAGTGGCAGGCTTAAGAGAACAGGAAAGATAAACTTCATATTGCCGAAAGCGACGTTGGAACCTACACAATATGCGAGGAGAGAAGAAGTCAAATGCGGCAGGAAGAAGGCCGTTGACCGTCAGGTCATCTTTTTAAAGCATTGCTGAGCGTTTTTGAGAAGAGTATCCCTCTTGAAGGGACTGCACACCAGGCCGAGGATGCTCGCGGTATGTTGCTGGATTGAGAGGCGCCACCTCGTGTTCCCCAGCCTTGGTGGGCCCTCGAGAGGCATCGGGTCTGTTCTCTTGTTTTCCCCCTATCAATTCCGAACCAACCTGCGCCGAGCCTTCCTGGACTTGGGCCCTTCCCGTCGCAAAGCTTCAATTGGCTGCCGTCCAAGTCATCGGCTCTGCGACGAGTTTCGCGACCAATCCCCTTGCGCTGAGAACGAGCCTTAGACCGAATTCAAGCAGGAAAAGTTGTTCGAACCGAAGGTAGAAAAACTAGCTAATTTCTTCAGATCAACTCGGTTGTTTTGTGAAGCAAAAATGCGCCCGGATACGAGTACTGCTTGCTCCTTGCGGCCCACTGATTGTGGAGCGGAAAGGCTATTAAACTTTAAAGCCCGTATACTGCCCATTCGTGGCTTCTTGGCTTGGTTTTCATTTTTATGTTTTTTAGAATTACACCTCAATTTTCATGCGATTCATCACACACCGCCCCAAATATCGAAGCAGAATCTGTAATGGCTCTCCGTCTGACCCTGCTTCCCCTTTTTCGACTTCCTCGCTAGCAACCTCCCGCTTACCAAGGATTTCGTCCGCTTTGGTCTTGGCACGTTCTTTCCACCTGCGGTTTCTTGGTCTCCTTTGTAATTTCTCGTGACCGGATGATAATATCCGCGTCCTTGAGAGAGAGGAGACCCGTGTACGGAATACGAATCTGGCGCTTGGATTGTGGGGCTCTGGCATGCTCTCAATTTGCAATAATAGGAGCCATCGACGCTGGGCATGATTAAGGTCTTTCTTTCATTGTACTCCCTTTCTTTTCTCAAATTATATTCGTATTCAAATTGATTTCAAAGGTTTCTATCTGTATTCGATCCCCAACCATCCGCAGACATCCGTAGCCACCCACCTGCGTGGAAGCCCCTTGGCCTGGCGCCCCAAAAGCGTTCACGTCTTTTGTTCGTTCTCTTAATCTGACTCACATCCTTCTGAATGAGACAGGGAAGTCTCGTGGAATTACACTTAGCAGCTTTTCAAACATGACGAATCGGCTTACTGTTCTTCGGCTTTTCAAGTCCATTCTTGCCGGATTTTTAAGCTTTACTGTTGCCTTGCTCATCTTATTCAACGTCAATGCAATCATCTCCCCTAGTGGGTCTTATCCGACATCCCTGCAAAGAATGCCGTCAGTACCATCCACTATTTCTACCACCGTGGAATTGCCCTTAGCCACCGAGGCTTGCCGTCAACTTCTGGGAGCCGATGATGTCCTGGTGATTGTCAAGACAGGAGCAACTGCGTTGCGTGAGAGATTGCCGGTGCATTTTCAAACTACTCTGCAATGTATCCAACACTACGTGGTTTTCTCAGACATGGAGGAAGAATTCGAGGGCCATTACATCCATGATGTGCTGTCTGGAGTGAGTGCGGAGATGAAGAAATCCGCGCCTGAATTCAAGTTCTATCGCGATTTGCACGAGAATCGAGATCGAGTGACTGAATTCATGGGAGAGAATGCAGCTGTCCAAAGAAACGCATGGCATCTCGATAAATGGAAATTTCTCCCCGTTGTGGAAAGAGCTCTGCAGGCCAAACCGGACGCAAAGTGGTTTATGTTCATCGAGGCAGACACTTTTTTGGTTTGGTCTAACCTCCTCAAATGGTTGGCAAAGCTAGATTGGAGGGGTCCTTACTTCTTAGGACAGCCAGTGACCATGGATGGCCAACTTTTTGCATACGGAGGGGCAGGATGGCTGCTATCACGACCAGCTATACAGCGAATGACACATCACATGGCTTCCCAGAATGGTGATTATGAATATTTCACAAATGAAACCTCATTTGGGGACCTGATTCTTGGTTATGTACTAGAACAGGCCGGCCTTGGACTCACTGGGGCGTGGCCTCTTATCCAACGAGAAACACCAAGCACGATGGAATACACCAAACATTTATGGTGTTATCCTGTTGTCACTTTTCACCACATCGATTCTCTTGATATAAAATCGATCTGGGATCTCGAGCAGGAATGGATAGCAGATGTGCAAGCCCCTCTACTCCACTTTGACATCTTCAACCACCTTATATACCCTCTCCTCGCTACAAAAATTGATGACTGGGATAACTTCTCTAATGGCGAGGAGAAATTGCTTACTCCTAACGAAGGATTTGAGGATTGCAAGCTACACTGTGAGGAAGATGTGCAATGCATGCAGTTCCGCTTCACACCAAAGAGATGTACCATATCCCATTCAATTACCCTTGGATGGAAGGCAGATCGTTCGATAAACAGCATATCGGGTTGGATGATGGAAAGGATCACCCGGGTCAAAGCAAGCGTTCGATGTGAAGGGGAAAAGTGGATATAAATGGGGTTTTGACAATCCGACCCCCCTCGCTAATCCGAAGCTGTTACGGTATGACCGTCGAACATGAGGTTATTCGGAGACCTCACAAAACGCCACCGAATCACCACCGAATGGCCTATGAAAGCACAGGGCCAGGCCCCATACAGTGTGGCCTCCTTATGCTGGCCCTGAAGCCATGGTGATTGTGAGCCCTCGTGAAAATATTATCACTCTCGATGTGGTCGCCCGAGGCAACGGAGGAGAACTCCACACCTCTCAGGGGTGTGGTGCACGTGAGAAGAAAGAAAGAAAGAAGCGAGAGACACGTGATTTTATAGGAAGATGAAAGAGAAGGCGGAAGCCTTGATGTATGTTCCTTCTTCAAGGATTAAGTATTCCGCTCTACTAACACTGACCAGTTAGCGACACGTAACGGATCTCCTTGCCATGTTTCTATCGTTATCCAGTTACCAACAGAGCGTAAAGTAATCGAAACACACTAGAAGATTACATTTACGTTTCCGATATGGTCTTAAAAGTTCAAGAATTGACCTAATGGAATGTTACATAATAGATCGAGAGTAATACATATGAATGATGTTCTAGAAACATGAGACAGTGCGGTCCATCAACGTCATAATCGGAGTGCTGAGCATAAATCTCGACTTTTGGTCCTAGCCTGTTAAACGCTTTTGTGTATATTCACCGAGAATTCTATGTCGGATGGCCTCTCCCTCGTGAGTGTAGTCCACCGAACTCAAAATGGCCCATGTCACGTCATATGCCTCCAACAGACTCTTGGCATCGGGGTTTCCAGAGTCAATCATTCTCGATAGCTTTTCCCGAAATTTTTGCCTAACATCAGCAGCCAATTGGAGTAAGTCACTCAGTTTGACATCATATGTGCATTCGTATCCTTTGATGGCCAAGTCGTTGATTTCCCTTTTGATAGCTGGTGTGGAAACAACCGTAGGGAGACAAAGAGCGGCCTCCCCGGTTCCCATTGTCGGAGGAGTCACGACAGCTCCAGGTGTCGCCAAAGCAAGGACTGCAATGATCTGCATGATCGGCGCTCCAAGCTTCACTTTTCTTTCAGCAGATCGATCGATCTTTGCCCCATAGCGCATGACCGCGCTTTGCATAATGGCGGTGGCCTGGCCAATGCATGTGTATGCAAGGTTCCTGAGGGTTTCCCATTTGCCTGGGAGTCGACCAACATCATCCACAATTGACTCGTTAATTTCCGACAATATTTGAGGCACTTCACCCTCTAGATAGCTAATAATCTTGCTTTTGTTTCTCTCCATCCTTTTGACGCCAATATCTGCTGCGTGGCGTATGCCAAGAGCCATCGCTTCTTCGGCCGCAAGCCACAGCTCGTCACGCGTGGAGTTGCAACCTTTTTCAGCCACAACCGCACTAGAAACCATTGCACCGGCACTTTTTAAGGTGAACAAAAGTCGATGTTTACGTGGCTTCAACCCGCCAGGCAGATAATGATGGTTAAGTTTCCGCAGAGCAACAATATGCGCAACCGCATCGGCGCCAATATAACGACCGTAGACTCTTTCATTGCCTTGAGCAAACATTAAGAGACCGAATATAGTTTCGTCGGGCAGTGGCAGCTCTTCAACAGAGCACGTGACAAAACGGTCGCCATCATTGAACGCAGCATTGGCCCATGAGGATGAGGTTATATTGAATTTGACCATTTGTATTCTTGTTTCGGGGTTTTCGGTGTGGGACACAGTACTAATGGATTTGGAAAGCCGTGCTAGATCAATTGGTGACACATCAGACAGCGCGAGTACGTTGACAGAGCTGAGGTCAAACCATTCGTTCGTGCTTTCCGTTGCGGCGGCGTGGGCCAAAAGCCCTTTCCATTCATTGTTTGGAAATTTAGATACTGGAGAATGCTGTAGGTCGATTCTTGCCTTCTCGCCTTCGATGTGATATGACCTTTCTTGGGGTATGTAGGCGACGACTCGATAAGGGGGTTTCGGAAAAGCTGCTTTGGTGACGCTCGGATGCCATTGCATGACACTGTGGTCTGCGAAGGGGTTGTGTGCAGTATGTCGGTCAAGCTGGTAATGGTCAGGACTTGATACTGCTGGCTGAGTCTTCTGTCTTTGGCTTCGGTGCACGTTTTCTCCATCTCTCTTTCTTTTGCGTTCCATTTTGTCAGGTTGAAAAGGACAGCGTGTAGCAACGGGAAACACAAGGTTCTGATAAGCAGAGCAGTCTACGGCCCTCTTATGTCAATGGCTTTTCGGGCAACTCTACTATGACGTCATGATACTGTCTCTCAATAATATGCTGGAACGTCGCGCTGTTGAAAGAGGGCTGAAGATTCTGAAGAAACATGGAGCTAGTCAGTGATAGCAGGAGAAATTAATTCATGCGAAGTGAAATATCGTATCCATAGTGTGACGCATAGTGCGAGAACGTATCGAGGACGGGTCACGTGGCATTGTCACGTGGGTAGAAAGTGCCGTGATTTAATCAAAAGTGTCGTGTTTTAATCAATTCCCACCGTTCGGATAGCTAGAAGGGGGTTTCTCTCATCTTCCAACCCCCACTTCCGATGGTCTCGATCGATAATATTACACATGTCTTCGGCGGACTCAGCGGAGAAAAAACGCCTTCGGGATCGCCGGTCGCAGCAGACTCTACGCAACAAAAAGTCGCGGCATACAGCCAAGCTCGAAGCACAGGTGGCTCACTGTGAGCAATACCATAATGATCACAGCACGCAACGACTTCTCCAAGTGATTAAGGGTCTCCGGCAACAAAATGAAGCACTTTTAGTCAGCCAAAGGCATCTAAGGTCTTTTGTGAAGTCGTGGGATGAAGAATTGGAGGAAGCGGCAGGCGAGGATCGCTCTGATCAAGATGGGCTATATTTTTATAAGATGGGCGTGCAAGAGTCCCAATTTCAATCCAGGGCAATTGGCTCAAGCTCTCCAATTGGGATGAACAATCCTGCAAATTCTCTGATGTCCGCTTCAACAACAATACCGCCACCACATATGCAACCATCTTCCACGGAATGTCTTCCAGCAGAAACCACGCCTCTTTGGAAACAAGTCCCTCCCCATATCGACGACTTTTCTAATGCAAGAACCATGGTATCATGTCCGTGGTTCGCCTACCCGGAACGAATAATCCCGTGTCCTAACACCCCGAGCTCTCCCCTCGACATCCTCTACGGCACAAAATCCAACCCACGGCCGACATGATCCACGCAGCCCTTCAAAGACGCCCAATCCGTGATCCGGAGCGGCTAGGTATTGGCTGGTTAACATACCACATCTCAAGATGGATCATCTCACCTAGCCCGACAGCTTACGACCTGCTTCCTCCATTCATACGGCCCGTCCGTGGCCAAATGCGAATTGCGCATCCTCTTGTATTGGATCTATTACCCTGGCCCAAGGTGAGATTGAATCTGATTCAGCGATGGCATTTCTATTGTAATGATCGAGACGATCTATTTGGGATGCTTGCTTGCTGTACTAAAATTCGGTGGCCGTGGGGTGAGGATATTCTTGAGCGGAACGAGGAGAATGAACTGTGCATCAAGCCGACGTTTTATGAGACTTTCATGAGTGAGAGTGGGTGGGGGCTTACCCCGGAGTTTATTGACCGATATCCGGATCTTGTAGCTGGGATTGATATTAGTTCTCTCGTGTTTGAGGTTGTCTGAGAATGTGGTATTATATATAGAGTTAGAGGGGTCGTTTGATGTACAGAGATACATGGTTTCTGTAACGATGTCCATTTTTGATTGTATTCTATATGCAATATCTATAAGCTGGTCGTGCAGGTGACATCATGCCGATGGCATAGACAGACATGTGTCTCTTGTCGATGTAAACGAGTAAGTGGGCTGTCATCCATAATTTCAAACATCCTCTGAACTCAAGACTTTATGCCTTCTTGCCGTCCAGACTCACGGGCCACTTCTCTCTGATGGTCTTTCCGTACCTGGTAAAAATGATCGGAATTGGAACAAATGCCAGCGCCAAAAACCCAAGCAGCGAGTTTCCCCATCCCAACCCCAGGGCGTCGAACATGGCCGGGCCAGCAAGAGGCAGCATCGCGCCAACAAGCGATCGCGTGGCAGTCAAAGTCGCATTGGCCGATGCCGCATATTTTGGGTAGCAATCAATGATATAGGTTTGAATAGGCATATACACACCCATCATGCCGAAACCAAAGGGAAACATCCCTATAATAGGCACAATCCAAAACACTTTCTTGTCTGCTGTCCACCCGTACCAGAAGAAACTGACTGGTAAGACACAGGAGAAGAAGATCATCATTGGTAGACGCATTTCGGGTTCGAACTTCCCGTTATTCCGGGCAGTGAGTTTTATGACCACTCGGTCGCTCGTAACAGCAATGACAATAATGCCGGCGAAAAAGCCAAGTCCAATGCCTAGGTAAGCTAGGCCAGATAGGCCCACGGAGAAGCCGTACTGGATGGTGAAGACGTCCGAGATGGTGGTGAAGAAGAGATATAGGAGGCCATAAATGAGGGACTAGATGATATCATTAGCAAACGGCACTTCACCACACTCGCCTGGTTCTAAACTCACCATGTACGTTGACAGAAGGAACACAATTGGCGACTTGAAAAACAGCAAAACGGGCCGGTTGAGACTCTGCTTCAGGACCTCGCTAATAGGAACAGGCTCATGGTCCTCCTCATAAACGCTGCGCAAATCAGTGCGACCAAGCTCCTTAGCCATCTTATCCTTCTTCCACCGAATCAGAACAGGAGCATATGTCTCCTGGTTGAGGACTTCCACACCAAGCGCCAACGCCCCTCCTGCAATCAGTAAGAGCCAGAACACCCAGCGCCAGCCAACCTCTTCACCCAGGAATCCACCAGCAATGGGACCGGCCACAGGGCCAATCAGCGGACCCATAGCCCAGATCGAGGTTGCCATCCCGCGTTGTTGCCGCGGGAAAAGGTCCGCAATTACGCCAGCTCCGAGGGTGATACAGCCTGATCCTCCGATCCCGGCGAAGAGTCGACATACGATGAGGGTTTCGATGTTGTAAGCGAGTGCACAGCCGATCTGCCATAAGACGAAGAACCAGTTCGCACCGCTGAGGACGACGCGCCGCCCGTAGATCTCACTTAATGGCGCTAAGAGGAGAGGGCCGAACTGTAAAAATAATAGCGAACGATTAGTCGCCGTTTTCCATGTCGTTAATTGCACGAGAAATCCGGCCTGGGCTTACTGTATATCCGAGAAGATAAATGCTGACACTGAAAGACAAAATCGTCTCGTTGGTTTCTTTGAATTCTGCGGCCATGTAGGTGATAGCAGGCGCGAACATGCTCGAGGCGAGGGGTGAAATCAAAGTCATGGCGCTGATGACTGCGAGCAAAGACCATTTCTTGCCCGTGGCGAAGTTCTGTGGGTTTTTCGGGTCATCTTGTCTATCCCAGCCTATTAACCCGCGACTCAGGTCAGTTTCGGGGAACATAGGTGTGGTCGGCGTTGGTGCCTCAGAGCTTCCATCTGTGGGTTGTTTTTCGAGGTCGGGGTGTTGTTGTCTGATTCCCTCTTCTTCGTTCAGGGTTGAGTAGTTCGAGTCTTCCTCTTTCTTATTGGCCGGCTCCATGACGGAAAATAGAAATATGAAAGAGTGGAAGATATAGGAGTCGGTCTGTGGATATGAATGAATTGACGAGAAGGCAAAGGGAATGGATGGATACGCCAAGGAGGCTCAAGAATAATTTGGATGAATGGAAGAAGGGAAGGATGCAGTATTAAAGTGCAGTGCACGGGCATATCATCAGCCGCGAGCGGAAAGCCCATAATCCTGTATTAAAGCATTAAGCCCAGCGCAGCCTAACTTCTAGTCGATATGTACATATAGGCATTACAAATCGATGCATAAATTTGGGTCATAAACAAGTTAGTGCTCATAGTTAACCGGGGTGGGGCTAGCCCTGCAATGATTCAGCGCTCTGAGACTAAGGATTTTTGCTATGTTTGATTGGTCCTTAAAGACATTATGTGGAGCACTGAATCATCGCTGGGGCAAGGACTAACTAATCCAAAGGATCCTGTCGCACGGTAAGTTAAGCTTCGCTTTGGAACCCCTGACGAGGTACCTTGGTTTCATATAGGAGATCCAGAATTTGCGAACAGATTAAAAAGCCCAGTCATGTTGATGATTTTGAATAGCCATCCATTCTAAACGCCAAATATAACACCGAGCTGCCCGGATAACGGTTCCTCACCTTCTCGAAAAATCGCGGTGCTACATTCGGGGGTGCGATAGTTGTTGAACTTGAATGTGGAAATTTTGAGATATCAAAAGACGGTTGTATGGACCATCACTGGTAGAAAACGAAGCAGAGTTTGCGTACGTCCGGGCCGTTGTCGGCATCAAGGCGGCACTAGGTCCATAAGCCTAAGCTATAGTAATCCCAGTCATGAGCGAGGCCACACCCTTGGGACCGAGGACGTCCTCAAGACTGAGCCAAGAATACACCAGCTCATCCGATTTGCCCTTATCGTAAGCAACATCATTTTGGATGCGCTTTTTGTTCTTGCAGAACACTCTCAGCTCTTTACATGCCACATCTCCATTCTTCTTCAAATATTCCCGCATCACGTCGCCAGCGCTCTTGACAATCCGACTCCAGCGCTCTTGACAATCCGACCCCCTACCTCAGCTCCGCCAAGTGCAAGTCCCATTGCACGTGCATCCTGGGCCGAGCCTTGCGCAACGTGATGGATGAGAATGACGATGTTTGAGATGAAGGACTCATCAGGCATGTACGCCGACGTGAAATATTGAACAAATTTCTGGTGCTCCTTGTCTCGGATCAGTCTGAGTAACTCGACGGAGCGTTTGTGCATGCCGAAGTAGTTGTACGTCAAGATAGGCTCCTCTTCGAATAGCTTGCTTTTCAGGAAGGCGAGAAGCTGCAGCGTGTCGATGTTGTGGGCATTAGACCACTTTCGGGCAATGATAAGTTCAGGATTGGCTTTCTGAAGCACCCTGTTGGATGACTCAAGCTTCGATTTCTGCGAAAGATCGTCCAAAGATCCTGTCAATGTTTATAATCCCGGCATCTTCCTCAGGACCACCAACGTACTGGGCGAAAAACAAGTTCGCGACTGCAGTGGTGGGCTTGAGCAAGCGGGCATTTTTGCCGTCAGGCTTATGGAATCTTTTGTTCCGGGAATCGCGGGCAAAATTGGCAGCGGATGAGATGCCTGTGGCCAACTCTAGCCTGTTCAGGGATTCATTGGCGTTCTTTGGCCGCGAACCAATGAAAATATGAGACTCGCCATGGATCTTGATAAAAGCATCCATATCAGGCCATCTCAGATCTTTGTGTGTTGGAGAATTTATGACGAGGTTGTGCAAGAAGGCCAGTTGTTGGACGTCGTACCATTGGGTGACGAGCTGCTGGCCAACAAACTGCATTCGAAGATTGAGGTTGAACAGGATCAAGCCGCAGAGGATAGCGTGCTGCGAGAAGAGTGCATGCTTTTCGGGTGGGGAGCCAATTCGGTCGAGTTTAGACCGGACTCGAATATCGAGGAACAGATCTTGTATGATCCATGACTTCACGGTTGACCCTATATTTTGAATCTCCTGGTCACCCTCTTTTGGCCAAAATTTGGGCTGAGGGTTTTTCTTGACAATTGCAGGTAGTCATCAATAGTCTTCTGGATGCGAAGTCCAGACATTCGGAGGTCTCCAAATGCGCCCAAGGTACTGTGTCGCATGATATGATGAACGTCGAGGAAGATCTGGGAGACGAAGCAAAGCCACAGAGTAACCCTTTTGGTCTTGGCAAACTCAGTAAGGCCTCGAGTGATCGCGTCCTCAGTAGGCATCTGGATTTTGAATGTATCGACCATGCAAAACTCTGGCAAGATCGAAAGAATGATGATTTTGTCTTCGTTGAATTTCTGGCCCAGAGACATCCGCTCTCTGTTCGCTTTCGGATTGTAGGTGCGGAAGTAGCCTTTTTTAAAGACTGGCTGATGATTGACCTGAAGAACATCTGCGAAGGACTCAAGCAGGACCTTAGTTGGCACATAGCACCAGTCGGCTATATTAGCCATGTTCTTGTTGTATGGCAGGTCAATCTCAGTGGATGGAGACGCGGAAATGCCGCGGTTAAAAACAGCGAGGTTGTAGACAATTTTCTGGAGATTATCCTGTTCCCCCGTAAGGGAAGTGCGCCAGTCATCCTCCACCTCCTCCACGAGATCTCGGGCAAGTTGCAAAGCACTGTCAGTCACGACAGCAGCATTCGTAAGATCGATTTTCTTATCTCGATACTCCGACCAGGTCATGGAAATGAACGTTCGCATATTGTTCAAGTCCTGAAGTAAGCAGAGGGTCTTGAAGAACAATTGACTAAGATACGAGTCTGCTGCCTCATTGTCGTCCTCTTCAACAACAGCCACATTGACTATCTTCTTCGATTCTGCGGGCGTCGGTTGAGTTTGCGCAGCAGTATCCTGGGGTTCCTCCACGGTGAGAACAGCAAATTTGTTTAGAAACCTGTCAGCATCGGCGTCGTCACTTTGAGCCTCAGAAGTCGGCGGTGGCTGCTTAGCGTCGGGCTTCGAGGGCTGGTTGGTCTTCCACTCAAGAGTCTCGCAGATTTGCTCCAGCGCCTCGATGAAATGAGCATGATGCTTGTTGTCTGTGGAGTCGCCCAGGCCCAAGAACCAGGAAGTGACCGTGAAGTGACCGCTTTTCTCAATTTGATGGCGCGTTTCGCGATGGTGAGAACTGACTTGGGTACCGTGACAGCAGAACTGGCAACCACCTCGGCGAGCTTTTGCAGATCTTTGGTAGTTGCACTCTAGTGAAGTGGATCTGCAACTAAGCCATCGTTTTTGCCTTGCGTTTGCCCTTTTCCGCGGTGGAAATGGTAGCAGAGAGGGCAGGTGGTCGATAGCCACATTGGTTGGCCGTCTCCAGTAGCCATGTTGCAAATGAATTGGTATCCGCTTTGTAGCGGGTGTAACTACTCTGTAGGAATTCAGGTAGCATATTGGCGATTGAAGGCCAAACAAGTGAAAAGTAGCCGCTGGCTGGTCGAGGAGACTAGCAAGTGGTTCAGTGAGGACCGAACGGGTAAGTTCCGCGTCCTGCGTAAGATTGGTCACATGAGTGGCCTAACGTGATTCGGTAAGCGAGCCGCCCATCTACAATTTTAATTTAACACAATTATGGGGTTCTGCCTGATAGCGCTTGTAGCTATGGATATTCCATTATTTCCATATTTGGATTATCGATCCAACTTGGGCCTATTGTTATCCCGGCGCCAGGCTACTTTTACAAGGCGACGCCGCGCCTTGCGATGACCGCTGAAACGGGGGGTCCTAGAGTCATGGAGTGGCTGAATGGCGGATGTTTGAATTGCGAGTCTATAAATAATCGGGCCCTTAGGTGGACTAACCGCGCAGAGAGGAAACCAACCTTGACCGTAATTGTAGTAAATTTCCGAAAAGGGTAAATAAGCTTTCGCTAGCAAACTCAAAAGTCTCGAGTACCTTGGTAACGGAAGGGGATGGAAGAACAACAGACGTGATACGATAACTGGCATTATTTTGTGGGGAAGGGAAACGTGTATCTCACCCGTACACCAGATATAATAAGTGGGATTTTTCCAAAATTATTAAAATGTCATTAGAAGTAATTCCTGATATTATAGCAAAACGCTCTACCTCTATGTTTCGCGAAGATGGCAAAACACGCGCTCAATATATCCGAGGCAGAATTGAAGCAACTAACGGCAACGGCAGCTGAGCTTGCAACCACATATTGGTCATCGCTGAGCACGATACCTACCTTTCCCTCGACCAGCGGTCCGCAAACATTTGAACTGTTCACGAGACCCTGGGATGAGGCCCCGCGCGGTTCAGATGTGTTGCAAGACTTCAGCGCAATCGCACAACACGGACGGCCCTCGGTCGGCGGTTTCTTCGGCTATGTGGCAGGCTCGGGTGAGCCAGTTGGCGCCATCGGCGACCTGCTCGCAGGCGCCCTCAACTAGAACGTGACTGCTTGGCGCTCAGCGCCGTCGGCAGTTCTGGTGGAACGCACCGTGGTTAAGTGGCTCGCCGAAGCCATTGGCTGTGAGGGCTTCAACGGCAGTTTGTGCGGTGGAGGGTCGGCTGCGAATTTGATGGGGCTTGCCATGGCGCGAGAGGCCAGGCTGCCCGCAAATGCAGAGGGCGTCGTCACAGGTGGTGTGGTTTATGCTTTAGAAGAGGTGCATATGTCGATCGCCAAGGCCGTCGCTCTGCTCGGCCTAGGCCGCAAAAACTTGCGCCTGATCCCCACGGACGACCAGTTCCGCATGCGGCCGGATCTCCTACAAGAAGCAATCGCCGCTGACCGGCGAGCCGGACTGAAGCCGATTGCTGTTGTTGCGTCGGCGGGAACGGTCGCCACTGGGGCCATAGATCCGCTCGAGGAGATCGCCGCTGTCGCCCGCGGCGAAGACTTATGGCTGCATGTCGACGGTGCGTATGGGGCGGCCGCAGCGTTAGCCGTGCCGGAACGACTCCAGGGGCTGGCACTTGCAGATTCGCTGTCTCTTGATGCCCACAAGTTCCTCTACCAGCCCGTCGACTGCGGGTGTCTCCTGTTCAGGGATGCCCACTTCGCTCGCAACGCCTTCTCGAACAGTGGGGACTATGTCCAGGTGTTCAGCCAGGACTCGGTGGAAGCTTTCACCTTCTTCGATGAGTCCATGGAGTTGTCGCGGCGCTTCCGGGCGTTGAAGCTCTGGATGTCGTTCCAATATCATGGGCGACAGGCGTTCCGTGAAGCAATACTGCGTGACCTCGCCCACGCCCAGACACTGGCGGCAGCTATCAGCAAGGAGCCAGATCTTGAGCTATTAGCGCCAGTAACATTGAGTGCTGTTTGCTTCCGTCATCGTAGCAAGAACAACCAGGCAATCCTTGCGCGAGTTATCAAGAGAGGCCGTGTCTTTATCTCCAACGCTACAATCTGCGGCCACTTTGCGCTGAGGGCCTGTTTCGTCAACCACCTTACAACAGAGGCTGATGTAGAGGCCATAATATCGGAAGTCATTGAAGCGGCAGGCGAAGTCGATTCTTGAAGCTTTTGAATCGTTTGGAACAGTATGGCTCTGATCAAGTATCGATTGAGCAGAGATAGGTTCTGAAAGTCCCCTCATGGAGATTCAGTCGTGGGCCGATATATATACTGTAGCACACCTCATTCCAGCAGAACAAATTTTACTGAAATTTGAAAAAATAATTATATACCGCCTTCTACCTAGGTAATCTATGATAAATGCTGTCTTAATGTATTGCCTTGTTTACACCTAGCCTCGAGTTCCATACAGCGCTAGATATATTCACGGGCGTGCGGGCGCATTTCATCGTGTGCTTTGATGGCGCGCTCTAGCACTCTCGCATCGACCTCTTCGTCATAGTCAGTCAGCCTCGCTTCCTCTGCCGCCAGCGCCAAGCTCCATCTGAATATGCACCAGTCTCGAGTAACCGTGCAAAGGTCAGTTCGCAGGGGCCGCCGTCGAAGATAGAAACGGGCGCGGGCGTTGAGCGAGTCATATCATTGAGCCGTAGTGGCGAGTGCGCAAAATAGATGCCGGAGACAGAATCGAAATTAAGTACAGCGTGCTGCTTTTCCGTCTTGTTCAGCTCGGAAGGGAAAGCGTCAAACACGTGAGCTCCCTTATTGACTACCAAGACTCGATGCCTGAAAGACCGGCAGTGAAGCGGTCATCGGGAGAGCCGGCCATCCTCGAGGGCTCCGGTGCATCATCTACTGAAGGAATTCGTCCCTCGTTGATTACAACGACCCGACGATGGTGTCGGTCTCCCAGGACGGATGTACCTAGGGAGACTCGGCCACTACCAAAGCTCGAGAGAACACGACAGAGGGCCCGAGCCGAGCAAGGTCTTCTACTCCACAATCGCATACTGACAATAGAGCTCTCCGATTACTCACGTCTGTTTACTTCCCTGTTATCTCACGAACTCTAGCTACACATGTTCTCAGAATTGGGAGCTGAATCGTATTAACAACCAGGGCCCAACCCTGGAAAAATACCTGTGATCTCATTTCTGTTCTGATTTCACAGTACCGCGATACACTCAATTTCCACGTCGGTGTTCAGCGGCAGCGTCTTGACCGCCACACATCTGGCACGCCGCATGTATTAGCAACCACATCTCATGCAAAACCACGCAGGATGCATGCATCGACAGCAAGGGGTAGAAGGGCAAAGAGAATCAACTCACGTCCGGCACGGCTTCACATCACCCCAGTATTGCATGTAGACAGAGTTCATCTCGGCGAAGTCATCCATGTTGGACAGGAAGACGTTGACCTTGACGACCTTGTTGATATCGGTACCGGCTTCCTCGAGAATGTGGCTCAAGTTCTTGATGCATTGGTGCTATTCGGCACACGGACCCTCAATTAGCTTTCCTCGTGGGACAGGTGAGTTGCAGCTGACGAACCGTGTGAGCCTTGACATCGCCGTCGATGAGCTTGCCAGTGGTGGGGTCCATGGCGACAGCACCGGAGCAGTATACCACGCCACTGGCGATAATGGCTTGTGAATAGATGCCAGGTAGTGGCTTGGGAGCCTTGTCGGTGAGCACGGGAGTTTTAGTAGCCATCTTGGAGGGTGTCAGACAATGGAAACAGAAACGCGGAGGAACGGAAGAATGGAAGAAGCCTTTGCAAGACTCCCTTTTACACGGGGGATAGACCAAGACATCCCACACGCGGGAAAAGGATCGAAACGTAACAGAGTCCCGGACGCGACGTGCTCAAGCAATTCTATGTAACGCAAAGCCGTGACGCCGAAGCACCGAGGCGATCGTTACTCGACTTGGGGTTTGTCTGAGGGGCTGAGGTCTTATCGTCTGAAATTCCCCCGCACTTCGTATCCCGCTCGCTGCGTGGGGGTTGTCGACCTTGCGCGGAATTGGCATTTATTATGCATTCATCCCCCTTGAATTCTTGAATTGAACTTGTCTGCCATAGAAACTTCACCATGTCTGCTATCTCCGGTGTCACATTACCCCCATACCCGCTCCACGAGTCCGTCCGGGACCTGCTGGACCCGGAGTATGTGGCCTTCTACAACAAACACGTTATCAACAATCAACAGGTCCACTTGCAGCCCGTCGCGGCCTCGCGGACCGGCGGCGTCTTGATCCCCGGGGCGGGACCGATGCTAGAGGTTGGCAAGACCCAGGATCTCTCCATTCAACGACGAGCTACCGATGGCCCTCCTGTTCCTATTCGCTGCTTCTCTCCGAAAGGTGAGACCCCCGCCGGTGGGTGGCCGGTGATGCTGTATTTCCATGGAGGAGGCTGGGTTCTGGGAAATATCGACACCGAGAACGTGGTCTGCTCGAATCTCTGCGTGCGTGGTAACTGCGTGGTCGTGACCGTCGACTATCGGTGAGTTTTGTCGTATCCCTTGCTCTCTGCAGATGCACTGGCTAATCACTTTACAGACTGGCCCCCGAGAACCCATTTCCTGCCGCCGTCCATGATTGCTGGGAGGCCCTGCTCTGGCTGGTAGCCGAGGGCCCCGCCGTTCTATCAGTGGACACGTCCAAAATCGCAACGGGCGGGTCCTCGGCCGGTGGTAACCTCGCTGCTATCATGACCCACAAGGCATTGACCCTGTCGCCCCCGGTGCACTTCCTCGCTCAGCTGCTCTCGGTGCCCGTCACCGATAACACGGCCACCGTGGAGAACAACGAGTCTTATCGTCGCTACGAACACACTCCTGCGTTGCCTGCACCCAAGATGATTTGGTATCGCGACCACTATCTGCCGAATGAGGCGGATCGGACCAACCCCGAAGCCAGCCCCCTCTTCTATGATGATGATTGGTCGCCATTGCCACCTGCTCTGGTCATGGTCGGCGAGTTGGATGTGCTTCGGTCTGAGGGTGAACAGTATGCTAAAAAGCTGCAGACAGCGGGCGTGGAGGTGGACCTCCAGGTTATGAAGGGAATGCCACACCCTTTCCTTGCCATGGACG
Organism: Penicillium silybi; assembly: GCA_027569585.1. Taxonomy (NCBI): domain Eukaryota; kingdom Fungi; phylum Ascomycota; class Eurotiomycetes; order Eurotiales; family Aspergillaceae; genus Penicillium; species Penicillium silybi. Next base: position 30,430 of record JAPDFI010000058.1, read on the forward strand.
GAGCATTGTCCGAGGGTAAGCGGTGTATCACGTTGATGTGTGATGCATTGCAGAAGGCCTTTTGGAGTTTGTAAGAAGCACGGCATGTAAAATATACCCTACCGGATAGAATTGGACGTTGCAAAATAAATAAATGATAAATAAACCTCATGTGCATCGACCCTAAGGAGATTTCAGCCATGAAACCTGCATTTTATTGCCCTTGGTCTTCAGCGGCCGAAATCAGCGTTTCTCGGTTTCAACCTGCTACTCGGTTCCCCATTTTGGCCACTGATTTCCTCCTCTGAGATTGGCGGCAACGTCGCCGGATTCGCAAAGAAAACCACTGTTACGGCTTTTCAAAAGGACTGAAACAAATTGATTATATGAGTCTCGTGAAGAATATCTCACGCGGGCAGAGGCCGAGGAAGATTGATATTCATCATCCTGGGAGGCCCGCAATTTTCTAGAATATTGCTTCGGTCATTGGGCTCATCATCTCAGTCCAAGCCTTTGAAGACTTCCTCAAACCGCAGCTCATTCCATCTGACATCTGGCTTGAGGCCCGCAAACTTCCACACCCCGTTGATTTTGCGGTAGTAGTGCTCATTCGTTGCATGCGAGTGACCGCGAAGCTTGACCTCCTGGAGGTCGACTGTTTCGTACACCTGGTGCGCGGCACGCAATTGATGATGGCCGATGACCTCGGTGTCGGAGATCTTCTCCCACCAGGTTTGACCCAGTAGGTGTTGCGTTTTAATGGTGGGATCACCCAGGAATCCAGGGTGTGTCACCATCGCCATGAAGTCCTCTGCGGACATGTCATCCCATCTCTTGAGCCCGATCTTGGTATAGTCCACCTATTTGAATCAGCAAGGAGTCTTGTGGATTTGATATTGCAGGGCCACGCCGAGCTTACCGTCAGCGTCGGGGCGACGATACTGCGGAGGCGGTCCCAGTCCTTGAAGAGAAGGGTCAGCGACGAATTCAAACCTCGAGACCTGATGTATTTACCTTTGCATCGTAGCTATCAGCCCAGTCAAAAACTAACTTCGAGAGAACCAAGTAGTCTTCAATAGTCAATCATCGTATTCTCGATCACATACGCAATGGAAGCTAACCTTGGAAGCTGATGTCCAAATTGGGCTCGGCGATTTTCACGGCGGGAGACATGTTGGTGAGAGAAATGGGATTATGACAGGAGCAACGGATTTCGAAGAACGCCTTCCGGTATATCTACATGTCCTGAGGTCCCGGCCCGTTGTGCTGAGTTGATCCTGACTCGGGCGTTCCGGATGCGGCCCACATTCCAGGCCTCCTCAGTCTCGTCTCCATGTGCAGGAACATGGGAATGTAACCGAAACTTAAAGATGCGACATGCAGTGGACACCGTAGTCCACTCCTTGGTGAGGGGAATTTCCGCATGCGGTAATCGATGCGTCGTCACATCACCAAACCCCAACGACGTGGACTCTAGAGCGGCTCTAGATCTGGTTCATAGTATGGAACGTCCACCTGAACCGGCCTCTGAGGTCTCCTCTCGCTGGCTCAATAGGATGAGGATTGAGAACGACGGCTGATTTCGGCCAGGCACCATCGCATTGTCGTATTTCTCGAGAAGCACATTTTGATTTTTAACTATCTTCCGATCTGCCGTCGGGTAAAATAAGATCACTCTCCATCGTCCTTATCCTTCACCTTCCCTCACATCCATCAACCCCGAAGAACGCAGACATGGTTGCTACCAATCTCAACGCCGCTCCGGGAGAGCTTGCAGGCAAAGTCGCCCTTGTGACGGGTGGCAGCCGCGGTATCGGGTCTGGCATCGCCCTGGAACTGGCAAAGAAGGGTGCCTCCGTGGCCATCAACTACGCTCGGGACCCCAAGTCCGCCGACAAAATGGTGCAGGAGATCGAAACGCACGGAGTCCACGCGGCCGCCTTTCAGGCGGACTTGACTCAGGTCGAGGCCATCGAAAACCTGTTCCGACAGGTGGTGGCACACTTCGGCCAACTCGATATCGTCGTCTCCAACTCGGGCACCGAGAAATTCGTCTCGCTTCAGGACACGACCCTGGCCGACTTCAACGACGTCTTCGACCTAAACACCCGGGCCCAGTTTTTCGTCGCCAAGAATGCCTACGACCACATCCAGCCCGGCGGACGCGTCGTGCTCATGTCTTCCATCGCCGCAGGTGTGGGCGTCCCCGGGCACTCCCTGTATGCCGGTAGCAAAAGCGCCGTGGAAGGATTCACACGGTGCTTCGCTGCCGACTTTGGAAAGAAGCGATGCACGGTGAATGCGATCGCACCCGCCGGAGTGAAGAGCGACATGTGGCTGAAGAACTCGTGGCGTTATGCCCCGGGTTGCGACCAGAACTCGTCACTCGAGCAGATCGAGCAGGCCTTGGCCAACGGCAGCCCCCTGAAGCGGTGCGGTGTTCCCGCGGACATTGGCCGCGTTGTAGCATTCCTAGCCAGCCCGGCGGGAGAATGGGTCAACGGTGAGTTGTGGAATGCGACGAGATTCGGGACTCTAGCTAATTTCTTTTTCTCCGTACAGGTCAGATCTTGCCGCTGAACGGCGGTGCCAACATTTAGTTTGCACCGGTCGGACGGTTTGTGTCGAACCACAGACGAAATGCAGATATTGATAGTACTATGAGTGATCATCCTGTTTTGCCCTTGCTTGTCTTTGTAAACGTTCCGTTTTGGTAGGGCAGCGAGCAGCGGATACTGCACAAATAGACGAAAATTGGCTGTCATGTAACCTGTGCTGTTCATTCTAACTCGATCCGAGCAAATCATCTGAAAATTCGCATTATTAGGATTCACAGCCCTGGACACTTGCCAAACGAGCTGCAGGGAAACTGATATTAGGGCCATGGGATATTCATCGCTGGTAACATGTTCATAGCGTAAAAACAGGGAGGGTTGATGTTCCATCCATCATCTCGTGCGAGAAGACGGCGCACCGGACGTATCACTGTTCATCGTTGCAGGACTCGCTCAATGAGAGTGGAAGGAGTCGTTTCTATCTCAACGATAATCGCAACGGAAATGACCAGCGTCACCAAAATGATCTAAATCGCATTAGTCGCGTTGATCGGACTATCCGCGACGCGCGAATTGACCTACCGCGAAAAGTAATATTCCGACCCAATTGAGTTCCCATCCTCCGGCGTGGACCTTGCCTCGCGAAATCGCACTCTGCTGCCTCCAAAACCGATAGGCCCCGATCAGGGCCACCAGCACGGCCACGCAATGGCAAGTGACCGAGAGGGGTATGCCGACCTCGTAGAATCGCAGGCGGTCTTCCGATGTGGGTGATCGCTGGAGGCGGAAGAGCTGGGCGATCAGAACCCCTTGCATCGCGATGACCACCGAGGTGCGGACGTAGGCGAGGAATGTTCTTTCCAATGCTAAATTCCCGTCAGTACAGGCTGCCCGTATCACACTTCCCAGCCGGAGTACCTCGCAACTCACCAAGGTGGTCACGGTTGCTCTTCTGGGGCACAGTCAGAGTGACATTATGCGTCCAAAAGCGACAGATCTTCCGCCACCCTCCCTTTCGCTCGACGCGGGGTCGCCGGACACTGCGGCGGGAGGTCGTCCGTCGGGCGACGCGGTATTCTTCGCCAGACGAGGCAGATGCCAAGGAGTAGTCCAGCTCGTGGTCTTCCTGAGTTTGAATCTCACGCAGCTCGATAGCTTCCCGGTCGTCTTCCCGATCGCTTTCCCGATCGCGCGAAGAAGGCGGTCGGGCGTCTCTCAAGACGGCGCTGGCCGGGCGTTCGGGATCCAGGGGCAGAGTTGGCAGTTCAGTCATTGTGGGGTGTAGACCGCAGCGAAGAGCATCGTGGTGCGATCATGGTTTTTTTTGAGGGGGGAAAAGGCCGAAGCAGGATTTTGCGTTTCGAGGTGGTCAGGCAGATCCCCGGATCGGTTCGAGCCGCCTGTCACGGCTGAACATTTCGGCTCCCGCTAAATCCGGGGTCGAAAATTCAGGTCCTGGCTGATGTGAATGAGAATGAGACTGAGGATGAAGATGAAGCTCGAATTGACTTTCAGTGCGGCTCCTGAGCTGGTGATGCTGCATTCGGCTGACACCCAATCACCGCACGCGGATTGCGGATTGCATCATATTCGGGGTCGTCGACATGTGCTACTAATAGAAAAATGCTAGGGCACCTGACCGAGCTTTGCAGCGCAAAAAAACGTAGCGAATGCTACATCAGCCACGAATTGATTCTACTTGGTGCTCGGTAGAGTAGTGGGATTTGCGAAGCACGTAGTCGAGAAACACTCCTCAAGGTCGCACTCAGGTAACACAGTACCGTGAGGGGGTCATTCAAAGTAGTGATGTTTATCAGATAAGGGGGGCTAAGATAATCCAATCTGGAGTAGCCAAAACTCGTTATCTGCGTAGGGGCTGTGTCCAATATATAATAGGGTGTCCAGTAGGGCCAACCTTCTGTGTTGGTATTGCTTGGTAGCCTCAGTCGGTAGGCAGTATACTTCGCCACTACTCAGACATCTGCTTTGCTGGCCTTGGATGTCACAGCTTTGAGACCTTCAGACCTACCCTATACTAAATTGCTGGTATTACGCCCTTGCGTAGGTCATAGTATATTAGGGATAGAGGGTCTCTCCTAATGCCGAACTTAATATCGAAGGTGTACCACTGAATTTGCACGACCTTTCCGAACTGGAAGGTCACCGGGCCCATTTACCGCAAACCGTGGGTCTGCATGTGACGACGAAGTTAAAGGTTCCGTAGCCCCGGGAACTACGAACATTATGGCCCGTATGTAGCCCGTATATGACGTATGTGAAGACCACCCTGAATTTTAGGACGACTTGATAATAATGGTTGAAAGTTTTACTCTGTGAGCATCGTTACGTTTAAACAGAAAACGCCATTGTGGTTGCATTCTAATCGGAAGACCGTTTGCATCAAGCCCCTGGGCTATTTAAAGATACAATTTCCACGACGTTTGTCATACAATATAGTAATGTGTAATGGGAGAATACGCGAATCTGCTATGGAATGCTCCCCAAGCTGTGACAATGATGTGTTGCCGTGGTAATGAAGTTGTATCCTCGAATGAATTAACCTATACTGACATATCGTCGGACCTACAGGGAAGAGAAATATCGTCCTCACTCTCTAGAACAAGTCGTGGGGCAGAAAAATGTCATTCCTGTCATCAAGAAACTAATCGATTCCGGAAATGTATGCGCTACCTGAAGCCCTGCGCCGCTTATCGATTGTTTATTTGATAACCAACCAGCAGACACCACATCTACTATTTCATGGCCCACCTGGAACTGGGAAAACCTCCACCATACATGCACTTGCACGGGGGGTTTATGGAGAAAAGTCCAAGTCGCAAATGGTGTTAGAGCTTAATGCGAGTGACAACAGAACACTCGAAACGATCCGGTCGCAAGTTAAGATCTTTGCAAGTGTGTCATTATTCATACGTCGAATTTCATCGTGCTGCGACTGACAGATTATGTTTAGGTACAGGGCAAATATTCAACGTCAGACCATCGGCCGTAACCGCAAACGCTCCGCGTCAATTGAAACTTGTCATTCTCGACGAAGTGGATTCGATGGAATATGCTGCCCAAATGGCACTTCGGAGAACGATGGAAGACTATGCATTCAATGCCAGATTCTGCATAATCACCAATCATATCCAGCGCTTGTCACCGGCTCTAGTCTCGCGGTGCGCAAAGTTTCATTTCAAACCACTCTCGTCGTCGGTGATAAAGAGCCGTATATTGAAAATCATCCGAAAAGAGAGCATCGTGGTTGAACCCGAAGCTGTGGAAGGCCTAGCGCTACTAAGCAAGGGAGACATGCGTCAGGCCGTGTCAATGTTACAGAAGTGTAGTCTGCAAGGTGAGGGTTGAAATCCATCAGCCCCGTTGCGAACAGTCAGAATGATTTCTAATCTCTCTAACTGCACAGAAGGCACCCAGACATGTAACTTGAAATGCTCGTCGCCGACTTCAAATAGAACGGCAAGGATTTCAGTGGATACTGTTTATGACGTTGCGGCAGCACCTCGTCCATCAGATATCGATCGCATCCTGAAGAGCCTTATGTCATCTGAAAGCTTCAATTCATGTGTCGCTGTCTTTAAAACAGTCAAAAGTGACAGAGGAGTTGATCTTGCTGAAATTATTACCGCATTGACTAAGGAACTGCAAAAGATGAATGTTCCTGCAAACGTGAAAATAGTATGGTTACAAGGACTAGCGGAGATTGAATGGCTTCTCCGGTGTGGGGCATCCGAAGAAATCCAGATAGGGGCATCGATTGGCGTTGTGCGAAGAGGTAAGCTTTTAATAGGTCGGAGTGATTTCAGCAAAATGAGTTTGACCGAATAATGCCCCTGAGGCCAACTTTATCACAAGAATTGGGGCCTGAAAAGTATAGAAATCAAGTATCTTTTAAAAGAGACCCTTAAAACTGTCAGGTGATCACTCACTATCGAGATCTCTTTTTTGCTTTCCTTATTTCTATTTGTATTCACAGTTGTGTGTGATCACGCAGATGGGAGGTCTAGACTGGTCTAGGCCTACTAGGCGGGTCAGCCTGTCTGGGATCTCGTATTTTAAGAGTTTCAAAAAAATCTCTTGTCGTATTTTTACTGTTTTTGCTCGCTCCAACCCCGTCCCTTTCCTTCGTCCTCGTCTTCACATCTCATGACCTGTGCTATATTTCATCATTTGGAAAGTAAAGCAGAAGGAAAGAAAGGAGACTCGAGAGGCACAAATGGCGCACTCGGTGTTGAAACGAGTCCTTACGTAGGGCACGTCCGCAGCGATCCCTGTGACGGACCTTGCTGAACCTTCGCGGTCATATCAGGTTGCATTCCTACCACGACGTTATTGAGAGAGATCGATATTCGATTTTCATCTTTGACGACTCAAAATCATCGTCTCTTTTCACCATCAAACAAGCTTGTAACCGGATTAGTTCATTCATTCCTGGAAACACTGTCTCGTTCTTCACTGTTGACATAGATCATTGCGCGGAAGTTTCTTTCGCTGCCCGAGTTGAGAAAACGTCATTACTTCTGTACAAGCATGGGAGAGAATGGGAACGACTATGTGGCGGTTTCCTCGACCAGTTGGAGTACTTGGTTTCTAGGGCTCTTTGTGACCTAGAGAAAATCTATTAAAACAAAACACGAGAGATTCCCAGCCATCGAGCCCTCGCATTCTCTAGAAAGAATGCTTTTGCACCTGGTGTTGTGTTCAACTATTGTTTTGAGCTCTCCAAATTCTTCATTGTCCGCGATCAATATTCAGCCCAAATAGCCCAGTTTAAGCAGCGTTATCCTATCTAGATTAGTTAGGATCGCAGTGAAGATCATTCTTTCGTAACCATGGTCAATAGATTATACAAGACGAGCATACAGTGTATGGGGGTTCATGTTCCGGGCCCTACGGCGACATCATCAAAATTCTCGGCCGCGCACGGTAGAGGTAGAAATTATTTGCTAAATGATTATTCAAACTACGGCCGACAGGTTGCATGAAAGAAGGTTGACTTCATAAGGACTTTTCGGGGTAGCCTGAAGCCATTTCGCCGATTGTAACAGAATACGGCATACCGGCCGTGTCCTGGCTCGTGGGTTGCAGTCACTCCTAAATATTAAAATCCACTGGAGTATGGGAGTACCAGTACCAGTACCAAGTACCAGTACCAGTACCAAGTACCAGTAGTTAATGATGATTTGATTTTGCGGATTAACCTAAGATTCAGGTTTTTGTAGCGGCTAGACTGGCACTCGGCGCACTTTCCAGCTCACCCACACTTAAAAGGGGGCACGTAGCCTCACATCAGAACCATAATATTGCAGTTGAAACATCACGTTGAATTTTTCATCATTAAAGGACACCAACTAAAAGGTTGATAAAGGCTAAAATGGCCCAGAAACACCAGCCTGAGCACGACTTTATTCATCATGTCATTCTGATGACGTCGGAATGAAAGGCCTCAAGCGGACAGACTGAGAAGGTACGCATACTGGGTACCTACACGTCTGTACGGAAAGCCAAGGATGCGGCCCATCGTTGTCTATTTGAAGGTGGTTACGAGCGTGAATGGTTTCCAACCTTCGAGACTAACCCTGAGATCCTGGAAGGACTCGCAGCATCCCAGGGAACAGGTCTTGCCGTTTATGCCATTGCAATGGATGGCACAGTAGTCCGAGTCCGCATTTCCACATCTCCAAACGACCTTCGCCTGACAACAGACAATGAAGACGGCCGGATTCCGATATCTCTCTACCACGTCGTGCAGACCAATGTTCCATATTGCAGCCATGAACGGAAGCCTGCTTCCGATACAAATGTTGAAGGAACTTTCAGATCTTACGCTGAAGCCAGAAAGTTTGCAAGCACGTTGCTTCTGTCAGAGGAGGACGGAATCACAGCGTCAAGCTACCAAGAATACTCTGAAGCTGGCCCAAGTGAGAAGGATCGCGAGTATGGTGAGAATGTCATTGTGCATGCTATAGGTGCGAACGGGGAAAATTATTTTGTCAGTGTCATTAAATGTCAAGAGTTGGAGAGTGTAAGGCTGGCCGAGGCATCCTTCAGAATGTCTCAGTCTTTTTCCTTAGCGAGCTATTTTTATTTTCTATTTCCAATTTTTGAGCATATTGAATAGTTTCTAAAACTGATTATTGTTATTATTGTTACTGTCAAGACACAAAGACCAACGTTTCACAGTAAATATTCGTATTCTTTGGTAACCTGCCCCTTCAATAAATTAGGATCTTAGGATATGGGGATGGATACACAAGATTGGGCCAACCACAGGCTGTAGTCAGCTGCCGAGCCAAAGGAGAACTTTGTCCGGGAACATCAAAGATCATGAGACAAGTCGAACGCCGGTCGGCTCCGAGAGCACAGGCTGAGAAGTGTGACCGTGGTCGTCTCAAGCACGCCACTTTCTAGACTTTCCAGGGTTGGCTTTTCGTTCACCCTCCCTGACTCATGATGATGAAATGCAGACTTATAACAACCGACCAAGAAAACTCGTATACTGACCAATTTCACTATGGATACATGTCCGATGGAGGAAGAAAATCCAAGTCAAGAAGTGCCGCCGATCAAAATCGTCGTCGTCGGTGGCGCGGCTGGCGGAATGTCGGCAGCTCTTCGCGCACGACGACTAAATGAGAAAGCTTCCATAACTTTCATTGGGGAAGACCACTATACATGTTACGCCAATTCTGGAGCACCTTCTTCGGTAGGAGGCGTGATTGAGACCGATACCTTTCTCATCCACCAGTCACCCGCGGGGTTGAAAGATCGATTCAATTTGGACATCCTCGATCATACCAAAGTAGTCAAAATCTCGAAAGAGCAGCATTTGATTCTAGTGAGACGGTCGGATACAGATGACACTTATCAACTGTTGTACGATAAATTGATCCTCGCGCAAGGCGCTCATCACATTTTACCGCGCGTCTCCGGCGTCGATAACGAAAACGTGTTCTTCTTCCAAACCATGTTGGATCTAAAACGGATCAATGACTATATTCATGAGAATCGTTGCCGATCTGCTGTGATTATCGGCGGTGGATATCTTGCTCTCAAAGCCGTGGAGAGTCTTTACCACTTTGGGCTACGCATCAGCATTGTACACTCCCAGGAGCGCCTCTGCCAAGACTTCGACCCTGATTTTGCCAATTTGGTGCAATCAGAACTCACAAAGAATGGTGTTCAGCTCCATTTAAACGCAGAAATCGAGAGGATTGCTCTTGGTATAGTTGAAGACGGTTGTGTCGTGACACTAGCCAACCAGTCCAACATATGTGCCGATCTTATTGTGTTAGCCACCGGTCTTACTCCTCGAATCGAAATTGCAAAGAACTGCGGCCTTAAATGCAAAGATGGGGTTGTGGTGAATGCATTCATGCAGACCAGTGATCCTGATATTTATGCGGTTGGCGACATGGCAGAGACCGAGAATTTTGTTTCGCCCAAGTTACAATTGCTACCTCTCGGTGGGCCAGCAAGTCAGCAAGGCCGGCTTGCAGCTGACCACATAATGAAACGAGCAGTTCCATATCATGGTCCTATCGGTACCTATAGCTGCAAAGTGCCTCACCTCACTGTGGCTATCATTGGACCTTCGGTGGAGATGCTCAGGAGCGTCGGTTACTATCCCCGATCAGTGACAGTTCACGTCCCTGACCACGCTGGTTACTATCCTGCATCTCAACAGATGACATTGAGGCTGGCCTTTCAGCCGGACAGTGGACGTCTTTTGGGCGCTCAAATTCTTGGTCGCACCGGGGTAGAGAGACGGATTGATGTTTTGTCCACTGCCTTACAAGCTGGCATGTCAGTTTTTGACTTGGAGATCCTCGAGCTATCATACACTCCTGAATATGGCTCGGGCAAAGACCCAGTCAACATGATCGGCATGATAGCAAGTAATTTGCTCCGAGGAGACCTCCATGTGGTCACACCCCGTGAACTTCGCGGCCACCTACATGATTGGCAAATCATCGATGTACGCTCTCCCGAAAACTTTGACAGAGGCCATGTCCCCTCGGCTGTGAATGTTCCCATTGATACATTGCGCGATAACTGGGCCAAATTTGACAAACAACGTCCCATTGTTGTCTACTCCAGAGTAGGCTATCATGGCTATCTTGCCTATCGAACTTTGATACAGTCAGGATACCAGGTTTCTAATCTGGATGGAGGATTGAAACTATTCATTGAAGGAGGTTCTGAAGCGGACTTGGTATCTACTTGATCCGATCAAAATTAAATTTTTTTTTCCTTATCCCCTTGTATTGCTCTAGCAATGGCTTAACTACAATGATGTTCCTCTCTGGTGGATATTTGAGACTATAATACCACTGCAGAATACGGAGAGCGACAATGATATCATACTCGCGAATATTGATGTAACCAGAACAATGATAGGAAAAGCTACTGGGAGCAAGCCAGGTGAAAGTAGACACCGAAAGAATAGCAGTTTCCTATTTGCGTCTAGTGATCTGAGCGCACTGTATCATTTTATCATGAAGGGAGTGGAGAGCGCAATATTGCCGTCTATTAGCCCTGCGAGAATATGGTACAAGGCTACATTCATTGTTGAACCAATCCCGAGCAATTTCATAGATGCCTACTAGTTAAACTGAAAGAAGAGGGGCTACTCTCTCGTATAATTATATACTGATTCAGCTTTTTCAAGAGATCCTACCAAATATTTTTCGTAGGTTATTTTAACATGTCACGCAGTGTGGACTGACGCACGAGGCCGCACAAAAGGCGTAGGGCATAGCGAACAGTGATGTGATCATTTGAAACCCATTTTTTCGATACACTCATCGTGGAATACGTGATGACATTGAAGCATGCGAATCGGTTGCATTGTGTCAACCAAATCGAGACAGTGTCGTACTAAATGTTTCCGCAGGTTAGTATCAATAAAGATCTTGGCATTCAATAAGATTTGCCGAGTCAACAAGTGATGTGAATACATCATCAATCTATCCTCAATGAAACCATTAGAAGACATGTCTGGCACGTCGTCTCCATTATCATGCTCCTTGGATTGGCGGTCAGGCTAGGTCACACAGCACCGTGATTAGCCAATCGCCAAGAAGGCTAGAACTCTCACATTTCGATATAGGGTGTTCGTAGGAGAGTCTACAAAATCGTTGCGAAATTCTACAATGAATAATTTCCCATCTCTACTCAATACTATAGAACCAAGCAGGTATCCTCAAGAGCGTTGCCGAAATGGTAAGAGAGCGCTTCAAGCCAGGGCTTGGGAAAAGATCAGTGAGGTAGGTAAGGGAATCTGCTTTCGACTCCCACGGAACGTCAATATCTTCTTGCCAACTCTTTACCAAAGTTAGACCTCCTCCCTCGTTTGATACTCATGCAGCGGAGCGCAGTTTCACCACTGATGTATGGCTCCTGCGCGCCGACAGCATAACACTATCATCAAACACAGAGGCCCTCGAACATTCTCGACCGTGGATGTGCGACCTATCTTATAGCGACAGTTTTATTTCAGATCGATCTGCCTTTGGCTTGAAGGAATTTTATGTTCCTAGTCACTGACAATGCATATGTGGAAGGGCGTACAGGCTAGTAATGGAGAGAGGATCAAAATGAGTGACTCTACTGATGATTGTCTCATGACCGCTGTTGAAGGGTCATTTGTAGTGAGATGTAGTATTGTAACACTAGAGTTCCTCTGTCCTATTGAGATTTACTACAAACACAGGTGGAGCGGCGGGTATCCGGTGAACTGCATGACTCCTATTTAGGCTGACATTCTCTTGATGTTCAAGAGCTATCCTGGAGCATCGATAGGGGTGATGATGTTGTGCCAGTGCCTGAATGTATTATAAGGATCATACTTCTTTTTGAGCTGCTGGAGACGTGGAAGATTGTTTCCAAATATTGCCTCGATAGGCGGATCACGACCTATGATGTTATTAGACGTGTTGTCTCTGTCAAAATGGTTTCAAATTCATCAACAATCAAAAAATATCAACTGCTGCGGCCAACATACCAGCATAGTTCGCATACAACCCTACCCCGTGTTTCGACACGTCATAGTTAGGGTTTCTTGTGATGCCCGCCCGTGTTTCAATCTGATTCATCAGATTCCCTTGCAACAAGTATACTCTCTCGTCTAGACGTGCCTCTTGCCATTTGAACAGAGAGCTGACATTGTAGTAAGGACCGCGGCTGGCAAATGCGGTCGCATCATTGGGGACTTTCGTGATCTGAATATTTGGCAGGAGTTCAAAGAGTAGTCTGCTGTCTCTAGCATCTGGGCACTCATCCAAAATCCCCTGGAACTCATTGTATATCGATTGCACAAAAGCAATATCCAGAGGTAGAGTAACATTTGAACCACACAAACTTTTGCGAGAACTCACACTTTCATTGGCAGGGTAAGCAATATCGAAACTTGTGTGGCTTCCATGACGTGGTGGTGTGTCCATCGCGTTCAGGATGCCATTGAGACTGTCATAAGGAAGCATCTGTGTCCGATTCATTATCGGCCCTAATGAGAGCAATGGAGAGAAGAACTGCTCTGCAGCCGTCTGAATACCATTATAGAACACCGCCACTAAGATGGAGCACTGGGCCATTGAGGGCAGCATGATGAACCCAAACCAGAGGCCCTGCTTACCGTTGGATAGAGTCTCGAAATTGTTGGCGAAATTGACGATTGCAGGCAAGGTATCCGCCGAGAAAAGAAGAGTCCCAGCAAATACAGAGTGATCTTGTTTATGGGCTCGGAAGCCCAACTCGACGGCCACCCCAAAGCTCTGCCCTGCACCTCGAATGGCCCAAAACAGGTCTGAATGTTGCTCATCTGACGCGGTGACTACACTGCCATCCGCTATGATCATTCTCGCCCAGAGCAGATTATCAATCGCCAGGCCATACTGGCCGGTCAACCATCCATAGCCTCCTCCCAATGTTGTCCCTGCAGCTCCGATCTGGTTCAGCGTGCTGCCAACAACTGCTAGGTCATGTTGCGCTGCCGCGACATCGATATCTTCCCACAAAGCCCCGCCTTGAGCAATGACTACCCGAGACATAGGGTCGACGTGGACCTTTCGCAGATTGGAAAGGTCTAAGACGATACCACCGCGAACGGTCGAGGCTCCGCTGGTAGAGTAACCACCACCTTTGACCGCGAATGGAACTTCGTTGTATGTGGCAAAACGGACGACTCTTGCTGCGTCATTGGTCGAAGTGACACGGACCAACGCGCCCTGGGAAGTGTTAGTGGTCGCAAGAGGCAAATCTTGCATTAACAATCACTTACGACCTGTGCATCGGACGAGTCACTCCATTGTTTAATGCGGTCACCATAATCATCACATCCCCATGTCGAGATTTCGGCATCCGTTCCATCCAGTTCCCTCCTCAAGCTAAGGATATGAGAGAAAGGTAAGAAGGGCATCAGACCGTCATAGAATTCTTGAAGCTCATTGAAGGGAAAGTAGAAAAGCTATATTTTAGGTAGCGGCGTGAGAAGAGCGCATAGGTTGATTAAAGACTGACGTGCGTGGCAAAAAATCGGGGCTAGAATTAGACTTACCATGGGTAATCAAGATTACAAGTGAATCATGGGGAGAGCATGTTACCGGCGACTGACAGTGTCCCGGACCCCGCAAACTCGTATCAGTAGCATGAAACCCGCCGCCCCACTTTGGCTGAAATCTCTCTTTAATATGAATGTCTATTTCTTCCATATACAAGGTTGAAATGCTTCGGGAACTTTCAGACATTTACTTCTGATGTGAAAATGCAGATCAGGAACTTAAAAATATAGGCTGAGCTGATACCCCCACAATTTGCGAGCCATGTCCCAGCTAAATCCTTGTTACTAAAGATAACCGTAACAGGATATAGATGCAAATAGAGTTCTCGGGCAGTACCGTATTACAACCGGAATTGTATTACAACCGGAACCGAATACATAGTGAAGTCATCATTAACAGAACCCGGGAAAGGAGGGGCCAGGGCTGTATGAATTATTAGCTGACTATTAACCTCGTGGTTCCACAGATATATTGAGCTGAACCCACTCTCCGCTTCTTCCCCGCACCAGCGAAATTGAAGTACCAACCACCCCGCATCCGCTTTTCCCAAATATGAACGATCATACCGACGACAAAGAATCTATACACCTCTACATAAAAAAGGGTTCCTCAAATGGAATCGATATTATAATTCTGCTGGAAGAACTTGGGTAGGTCAAACCATCATACTTTTCGATTAAACTCTATTTTTGCTGATCAATTCAAGGCTTTCATACTATCTCTGCAGTGTTAACCATATCGAAGAGATTCCAGACAAGACATTCGATTTTGTTGATATTCACAGCCATCTTCCATTATTCACAGATTTGCACTCCAATGGGCAGAGATTCAGACTCCAGGAACCTGGAGCCATTGCCCAATACCTGATAACGCGCTATGATGTACGGCACAAGCTGTCTTACCCTACGTCATCACCAGAAGCTGCTGAAGTCAACAATTGGCTTTTTTTCTTGGCTTCAAGACTAGGACCAAATTACAAGGAAGCAATTCACTTCCTAGAAGCCCCAGTAGAGGTATCTCATGGCATCTCACGTTTTGCGGACAAAACAATTCAGCTGTATTTGGTCCTTGAGAGGCATCTACAAAGGTCTCAGACGCCGTATATCGTGGATAATAAATGGTATGTGGCTTCCACATAAAATTTATTTCTTTTCCCTACAGTCATTAATGTTCGATATAGTACAGTTGCCGATGTTGTTCATGTCTCATATGTTGCTGGAGCGAAATCCGCCGGGATCGATATTGAGCAATTTCCTGCTCTAAATTCATGGTACAAGGATATGTTGGAGCGTCCCGCTGTTGAAAGAGGACTGAAGATACTCAGGAAACATGGAGCTAGTCAATGATAGCAAGAAAAATCAATTCGGTCAATTATCGTATCTATAGTAGGCATCCGGAAGCAGTCTATGGGTTTCTGCGAGATACGAAAGTCGCCTAGCCACTACCGCTTCCAGCAGCTTGCCAAGTGTGTTCAGATGTGAGATCGGTCGTTATGCGCCAGGCACCATGTACTCTGGTTTTCCGGCTTTCCGGAGAACGACAATATTAGCGCGCCTCCGTCGCTCCTGGTGGTAGCCTAGGTCGATCGATGAAGACATTTCGCAGGTGGAATACGTGACCTGCTTCTACTTTTACATACTGCTCATTCTTGGGACATCTCTAGAGATGGTCAAGTATAAAGATAAGCTACGAAAGTATGAGCCAGATCCATGGCCGATGCTTCTGTGACAGCTTTTAAGTGTGCATGCCCCTGGTAGCCCCTAGGAACAGTTGGTTGGCACCGGTCGATTCAGCCTGTCAGTGATGGGGTTCCCATGTAGCCGCTGGCTATAATTACCTGCCGAGTCCGGCTCGGCTGACGTAGCCTTGTCCTTGTCCTCTGTAGCATTCGCCTCTGCTGCGCTATGGTCAGCTACAAAAATCAAGGGAGCTGACTCGCCCGCTGCTCCCATTTCTAACTCGTAGCTCAAATCCCTCTGTCAATCAGGGTAGGAATCGATTACGATTCGTGTTTCTTTTGCCTAAGAAATGAGCCTGGAGAGGGGGACCTTATGATCAAGACGCGACCAGCATCAAACCGAAGACAACCTGTCACCCCTAATTCATCAAAAGTAGGTCTTTGGCCTTTTCTGATCGCGGAGTGATGACACATGGAAAACTATCAGGGACACCACTTAAACCACTTGAGAATGTCACTCGCGGCTCAATTCTTTCACCATCCTCGTCAACAGGGGATTCCAAATCCATCGTGGCCAGCAATGTTGCAACAACTATGTAGACCCCGGCGAGAGCTAGGTGTTGACCAGGGCATACCCTCCTCCCAAAGCCAAACGGCCCTTCGGGGAACGGTTCACCCCTTCCACCTTCTGTGTGGGGAATGTATCTGTCGGGGTTGAAGTTGCCCGGAGCTGAGTAAACGCGCTCATCCCGCGACATGGCCCATGCATTCGCGAATACGACCGATCCATGTGGGATAAGATAGCCTTGGTAGGTATCGTCGGCAAGAGAAGCGTGTGGTACGCCGAGTTGAGACAGTGGCGCCCAACGCGTCGCTTCTTGGATGACACGTTCGAGATACTTCAGCTGTGCCCGATCCTCGAAACCCGGGAGCCGACAGATACTCCCATTGTCGTCTACTCCCACCACGCTATCAATCTCCGCCTTCGCCTGGGCCTGAATCTCCGGGTGAGTCATGAGATTGAGCACGCATACAATCACAGTGGACCAGGTCGTGTTACCGCCCGCAATAGAAATTGCTCCGGCGGCTCCTTTGAGATCGGCAACAGTCACCTCATTTGGTTTCCCGAGTTTCTCATTCTCAACATATCGACCGAAGTGATTCAGCATGAAAGAGGGCTGAGTAGCCTTCCCGGAGCGAATGGATGGCTCGGTCGCCTCCCACGGCGCATCATGCAGCTGTTGGATGGTAGGTTTCGTGCGGCGAGCATGAGCATGTGGCTGGAACGCCGTTGAGAACTTCTCAACAAAACTGGGAAGGTGGCGGAATACGGGGAAGAAGTCGACAATCGAAGCTCCCGGGACACCACCTTTGCCGGTGGCTTCTTTGACGTCAATAGCCATTTGGACGTGGGGATCATTCTCTTCCTGGACGTCGATGCCGAACCCAATACGCAGCACGACGGCGGTAGAAAATTGCCGTAGCAGAACCTCCCAGTCATGCCGTTTGTGCAGAATGGCTTTGACAGCCCGACGTGCTTCTTCCTGTTGGATCGGTGGGTATGGCTTACAGGCCGATTGGGTGAAAGACTGCTGAAGGAGCTTCCGGTGGAGCTTAAATCGGGGAGACCAACGAAGAAAAGTCAGAGTGACACCCCATCCCATCACCTCGAAAAGAACGAAGCGTGGGCGATCGGCATAATTCGCCCCTCTTTTATCCAGCAGTTCGTGAGCTGCATCGACGCTGTTGAGCACGATCATGGGGCGACCGAGAACGTTGAAACTGAGGATGTCCGAGTGGTATTGCTTGCCCCATTCGACAAACTGGCGTTCCGGATGGTCTTCGGGGATGACTCGAAGATGACCCCAGATGGTATTTCCCGGGGGTCCTGGGGGTAATGGAAGACGCTTCGGATTTCCGACCTTAACATGCAGTACCGCGACCGTCACGACCAGGAGTACAAGTCCAATAAGAGCCCGCGAAGGGAATACGAGGAGGTCCATGTCGAGTGTATGACGGGATGAGACCGGTACAATCGGTGCGAATTTCATATTTCATATGTTTTTGGAGGTTGGCAATGCTCGGAACGATGGAGGTCGGATGATTGGCGCCTCTCGAGCCTTGCAGTTGGGCGCCTAATCATCGACTTCGCAGCCGAAGGACCAGAGATCCATGGATTCCATTTTATCAAACGCAATCCCTTTGCCAGCCGTATATCAAATGTGCGGACGATATATGAGAGCGTCCTTTCAGATCGCTCCCCAAATAAACTTGCAAAATTGTATTCGTGATCTACACAAGACAAGATCAACTCCGCCCTCCATCATTACTCATAAGGCGTCGTTTTTCTCATAACATAAACCTCCGCAATCAGGACAGTGCACCCAACAACCATAGAAACAGCAATAATGGGCAAGTTGACACGCGCAAACTCAATACTCCCGACGCGAATGTGCTTTCGGGCCAGAATGTCGCGCCATAGCAGACCAGCAAGGGATGCGCTAAAGGCCGTACTGAATGCTCCATAGTTAACACCCAGCGCCATGCTGTATACCGAGGCCCAGAAAGTGCGGTCGCTGATGGGAATCTGGTTGACGTGATGGATTTCTTGCCACGCTTGAATAACGCGCGAGAGAAGAATGGTTGTACCGATGTTCGTTCCAGCGAACTTTGAGAAATCGTTAGCCGAGTCGAGGCTTCGATATTTCATTTTTGGTACTCACATTGCAGAGGATCACGGACAGAAAGCCCATTCCACCAACGGCACCCACTGTTCCAGTCTTGTTCACCCAGTGGTCCCATCCGTAGGCAAAGACAGGAACCCATCCCTTAGTCACAAGCGCTTGCACTAGAACAAACATGGATAACGCAAATGGGACGAGGGGAAATGGCATATGTGAGACAACGACTGTAACCGTCGGAAATGTCTGCTGTAGCCACCGGTAGGTGTCAGTGGCAAGTGACAATAGGTTGTGCGGCGGTTCTTCCACTGCCTGACACATCGCTCCTCGCTTCTCCTCGTCGATTCCATCGATTCCACCGCTTCGTACTTCATCCATGACCGTGGGGGACGATATGAGTGTCAGTTCCTGGCAGGTAGTCGAGGCAGTGGCTTGTGGCGGTAGCTCAGGAAAAAACTCCTTTTCCAGCATCGATCCTGAAATGGGCATTTGACGGTCCAGGGGTACCTTTGTACTGGCTCTACTGCCAGCTGCATCGAAGGAAGTCCCGCCCTCCGCACAGCGTCCTTTTACTCGGCTCTCCGATGAAAGGACAGCCGGGAGGTGTTGTCTTTGCTTTGAGTCATCCAACGCCATCTGCTCTGGCGAGGTACGAAGCGAGTGGAGCCGTTCTCGCTCTGCTCTGGCAAGCTCTACCTCCCGTTGGCCTTGGGCGGCAATTTCACGCGTCTCGTGGCGATGAAGCCAGCCAGAGGCGACATCCCAGCAGAACATGACGAATGCGGCAGGCAAGGTGACCCAGAACACAGGATGCTGCTCTTCCGCGTTCCTAGCGGCATTAACTGCAAGGAGAGTGACAAGGGTGGCAGCCATGATGACGGCACCAAAAGCGGCACCACCTTTATCCAAGAAGGGGTTCATGATCTCCTCCAGGGAAAGCTGTTTTCCATGCTCGTTGATGATCTCTTCCTCTTCCTCGGCATTTCCTCTGGCATTGGGAATATTGGGGTTCACGGGTTTCCTGTGCTTGGCCTCGTCGGAGAGCTCGTGCATCTCAATCGACACCGGGATGAGAGAGGTGTCGGCGAAAATGATATAGAGCAGGAACGGGAAGATTACAATCGCAGTTGCAACCACCGGCACGATCATGTTGGCCGTATAGACGATGAACTTGATCTGGAAAGCCCCAGCGAGCACAAGATTGGTCGGGTTCGAAGAAACCAGAATGGCGGACGCAATATTGGCAACGGCGAATTGACTATGGATCCAGGCTCGAGGATGAGTAATGTTGCTTGACACGCGGGTCATGTAGGCCAGAAAGGCCGTGCCGGACAAAACGATGGGATCGTTTCCAATAAAGCTGCCCAGCCCGAAGAAGAACGCATAAAGGTAGAAAAATAATCGGTGGCCGACATCACCGCCCTTCTGGAGAACTTTGAACGCCAAGTATCGAATCAGGCCGGAGGCATCAATCGAGATCGCAATATATGCCAGTGTGAGGAAGAATGCCATGATATCGATTGGAGAGATGTTGTCTGCTCCGATCGTACCATCATGGACTTCCTGTCGACCGATGGCCAGAATGGCCAGGAGAAACAGATCGGCTATCAATGGCGCGGTCACAAAATTGAGAGGTATGTTCAGCCGTACGAAGGGGCTCGGCTCATCGTGGCATCGGGGGTGTTTCTCGCGGCGTGGTATTATACGCATGGCACTCAGGCCATCCAGGGTCGTGTGGGATAGCCATCGCGGAACATAAACAGGGAGGTGGAATGGAAAAAGCACAACCAAATCTGTCGACCGAGACAAAATGACACGAGTCAGTTTCAAGCACATGCGATCGCCGGTCAAGGCGCAGGCTTACTAGTCAGACAGAAAACAATCAGCGTTACGATGGATCGCCAATCTTTGATTTTGTTTGTGTCCAGGTCCTCGGCCATTGTGCACCGTCTCCTCACTCGGGTGGGTACGGTGAAGCGTTCGATGGGTGTCGCGGGTGTCGCGTGGGGGAAGAACGCATCCACCTGAACAACGTTGTTGAGCCGGCACAGGATCGGGGTTTTGATAGCGCTACAGCCCCGGAATGGCATGAGGCGCAGGTTTCCGGAATGCAAGAGAACAAGAACGGGCTCAAAGCAGAGCCATTATCGTGCGCTAGTTTCGCACAGTCGAGGTTCTGACGAGTCGTGCAGTCAAGTCCGATCTCCGTGGAATGGAATCAACGTAACATGAGGAACGGTGGAGTCGTAGGATGAACTCAGCAAAATTCCATGAGTTGACGATCTGCGTCGGACCAAGGAACGGGTCCCTTTATGAAATGGAAATGGAAATGGAAATGAAAAATGGGAAATGGAAAATTTTGGGCGCAGGGGATCCGTCTATCGGGCTGTGTAAGCTACGACGAGAGTGGAATAGAAAGATACTGCCGGACCAGGAATGATTTGTGATTTGCATGATTTAGATTCGGCCGGAGCTTGGAACTTGTCAGACTCGTGAACCCCGCAACGGATCAATCCGAACCGCGTTTCCCTGGAATGTTTTCGTCCGCAGTCCGTCGTCGAGCCTGAATCTCCATATTGACTGCACGGGCTCCTCTCTTCTGTCGCGGGGCTCCTGTCTATGCATGCTCAGCCACGCCCATTTCCACGCCGTGTGGGACTTGCCAATCAACGATTGCCCCATCTCGTATTGGGGCAAGGCCGGTCACGCGCGGGAGCAACTTGCTGGTTTGAGAAATCCCGAAATCCCGATGACTGAGGAATGGCCTCGTTCTCTCCCTGGCCAATGCAGACCGGAGCCAACCGAATTGCGGGATGATGAGGCTGTTTGCTGACAACTTGGAGTGCTCAGTGCCCCAGTCTCCGGGGAGCGCCGCGCTCTTGTGACGGGCTTTCAACCCAGGTAAACGTCAATTTCATCGCCTCGCCTAGCGAAGGTCTTTATTACTTTCTTATCCTTCAGTCCTACCCTCCCGGTCGCTATACTATCCAGGCGATTGCTACTATGTGACCGCCAGAAATAAAATTTACTGTCTACCGGACTTGTACTGCCAGTTCCATTGTACCTAATACCTACACGAAACCACCGGGGAGGCGAAGGACTAGCGATGCCAGTGATTCCTTCCCCCGTCGAGCTGCTGGAACCTGTCCTTGCGCTTCGCAGCACCGAATCGACTGCCACGAATGCGACTGCTATAGTTTTAGAAGTCGTTTGTGCCTGGCCGGTGTCCGGACAGTATGGACCTGGGACCCGAGTTCTGTATGACCTCACAATCAGGTCTGCTTAATGCTGTTCATCATTTCTGACACTACTTTGCAGCTACTACGTACTAGCCGCAGCCTGCGTCTTTGCTCGCAAACAGGAGTGGATTCGTAACCCTTGCCTGGCTGCTGTGTTACTTTTCCCCGCCGTCGCGGCTCTGCACGGGATCGTCCTAGCCGCTCTCCATCGAGATGGTGAGTTGATGGATCTGCACGTGGGAGACGCACTTTGCTGTCTTGGCCAATAAAAACGGTATCTAATCTTTCTAGGGGCGGTGGACATGGATGTCTATGGCGCTTTTCAACTGTGCACGATCGGTATCTTGACCGCGCCACCAACTGTGCGACTCTCCACAACTTATTTCAACAATCCCGGTCGCGACATTATCTTCCTGTGGACGGGCCTCCTGCTAGCCGGGCTCCTCAGTCTGGTCGTGGAATTCATCCGCCTTGCCCCTACGGCTTGCCCACCCGATGACCCGGCATCAATTGAATGGGCGGCAACCGGCAAATTCTTCTACAATAGCAACTGCGGCATGGTCTGTGGACCGGACGGGCCTTATTCACCTCTCCGAACGGACGCTGCCAACAATATTTATGTCATCCCAGTACCTCACGAACTTACCTTCAACACGGCCACGCTTCTCGCAGCCGCATGCTGCATTCCAGCCATCCTCATGCTGGTTTCTACGTGGATAAAGATCCTTGAGAAAAATTGGGAAAGGTTTTCCCGCAGCGATGGACCACACGAGAAGCTCGATGAATCTCCCATTGTAGGCACTAATGGTGCCACGCCTAAGCAGATGACGTGGATTTCCGACAGGATTCGAAGTTGGTTAACTCTGATTGAGGTTCCTGTGTTCGTGGCTGCGGTGCTGTTCATTCTAGTAAAGGGTGAGATGAACTTCTTCAGTCAGCCAGTGAGATATCAGACAGAGCCTATAGCCAGCATCGGTAAGTGATGCGTTAATTATCCTGGGATCTGTTCTTGAAGTACTCGATAAGCAGCCATTGTGGGCTGACAATATCTCAGGACAATGGGCCCCCATTGTTGGTACCGGGCTCGGTGTAGTCGGGTCGCTCTACTTCTTCCTCGCGACTGACATGGATGCTGAACAGAAAGAAGACCAGATGCCACGCGACCAACTCGACGAACCCGTTGTGACTAGATGTTCAAGGTACGATGGATGTGCTGTGTTGGATGAGAGAACAAGCTCCAGCACAAACTCATCTCGAAGCTCGCAGAGTACCGAGGAGCAATCTTCCTCGTGCGTGGCAAGAACAGCAACTCAGCCTTCTATAACTACAACTGTCCACCGTGCCAACACTACACAGTCCGATGGGGCTGCCGATCCAGGGGGAAGAAAGAAGGTGGCTCGAATCCTCAACACGGCTAGCAGAGCCCTTGCCGCCAGAGCGCATTCTCAATTCGAAGATTCAGGCTTCAATGCTCGTGAAAGAAATATTTTCCCAACAATACCTGCCGAGGATCTTCGAAATAAAGATCTATCTAATTTTCAAAAGGCTTACAACACTCCGCAACCTCGGTCCAGAGCTAGTAGTTTTGTTGAGAGCATCGGGCCTGAGACTTCCAATGATCAGGGTACCTCAAATGCACTGCTGGGCTCACCAAGGCATCTGTCCTTGCCAGTCTCACAACCAGCACGCGCAGTAACCCGCCAAAGGCACTCCAACACAGAGCCATCGAGAGGGAACTCATCCGATGCTCCTTTCATGAAAGACCTTAGGATCAACTATGAAACCACGGCAAAACGGCAAGAAGGTCTACCAGAAACGTCGACGACAGATCTGCAGCATCCTACCAGGATGCCCTCCATTTCCAGCGTCAGCCCTACAACTCTAACATCTGGCGGTCAAAACGAGCGGCCTAGGATATTCATTTCTGAGGACTAGGTGCTTACTTTGAGCTTTTCAGTGGCGCTGGCTCACCCCACTTTATGGACGAGACGAATATGGATTATTTTATGAATGTATAGACACATTGTACATATGACTTGCTTCAGAAATCGAAATTCGAAGGCTCACTTACATAAATACATGAGCATCTGGAGACTCTCGGAGTAAGCTTGAGATCACAAGTTACTCTTCTTGAACCATTCCAAATTCACCAAGTTTTATTCATTCAATTTCGTTCCAGCTAGTTTAGCGGCAAGCCCGAATCCCTGAGGTAACCTCAGGACATCCTAGGTGCCTGATTCGCACCAACAGGGGTAACATAATCCCGACGTCTAGTCACAAATAGCTCTGCCGCGATGGGAACGTTGGTCTCCAGGATACTGCCAGTTTTGATGTTGATGACACCCGGCAATCCGTCGGGCTGGGAGCACAGACTGGTGCCGCATTGTATAGCAGTTAGTACATAGACGGGCCTGTTTTGTGGTACTTCGACAGGAGTCAACGTAACGGCAGCTTTGCGCTTGGCAGAGCCTTTCGGGCCAAATTCAACCGTGGTGACTATCATGTGTGACACTCGGATGAAGTCTATGAAGACTTTCTCCCATGAGCTTGACTCGGTTTTCTTGAACAGATAGATTTCGCTAAGAAAGATTGTCAGATAGAACACAACCTAAAACAGTGGCGTGCGTACGATTGTGAAAATTCATGCTTTCGGTGTTCAAATAATAATTGTCAGGCCGGAGGCCTCTGCGAAGCCATGTGAGCTATGAAGATCCGAGTTCGGGTTATTCGACTTCTGGATGCACTGATGAAGAGCAGTTGGCGAAGACATTTTCAAATGGTGGTACAAGTGCAGTAAGTTGGAGCACCCAGCTCAAAGAAAGGTGGCTGGGAAGAAATGCCTCTCTCTCGACTCTTCAATTACCACCGGAAGCCTCCTCGAATCCCTTCTGAATCTCGCTGGCGGTGGCGACATAACCCCGGTTGTTCAAAACCTTCTCGAGCATGATTCGGTGCAACTCCTCATCGGGATCCGCACAGGCATCAGAAATGGTCGAAACCACGTACTCCTCGTCACATGCGCGAAGAGCAGTTCGAGTGACACACCCAGACGTGCTGAATCCAGCAAGTAGCAGTGACTTGATGCCGTTCTTCTGCAAGAAGTCTTCGAGACCGGGCGACTTGAGGGCAGAGACGTAGCCTGGTCGGCGGGTGAAAGTGATTTCGTCACCGGCATCTTCGAGCAGCTCGGGGCATTCGGTACCCCCATCTTGGCCCATGGCGCTGACGACAGCAGATAATCTGGCGGCATCCTTGCAGGTCTCAAAAGGTGTGGTGTTGATGTCGATCAGAGCGTGGATGACCTTGATTCCCTTCGATTTGGCCCAAGCCTTCATTTCAGCTGCGACTTTGAGAGCTGCGGGGCCCTGAAGAGGAGCCCCTTGGACGAGCATGGAGTGAAAGTCAAGTAGGAGAAGAGCGGTCTGGGAGGGGCCATAATGGCCAGGCGAAGTTTTGTCTGCGGCGCTGAACATGGCTGCGGTGTTTGTCTCAGCTCGTAATTTGCCGAGGACGGGCCGGAGCAATGAAGGTCTTTGCGGTGAAATTGGAGTGAAGGTGGTTGGGTCGGGAGGACTGAGAAGGAAGCTTGGGGATAACCTGTTGCGAATCCTTATATGTTAGTGGGCCATCACACTGTTTAGTTTCGGAGTCGAGTGTTCAGCCCGCTCCCCACCTGTCGGCCATGTCGCATACCGTTACCGGGCTCGAGGTCTCGTTACGAGTGCTACAGGTTTCCAGCGCAATGAGACAGTTGAAAGCAAATCAGTCCAAGAATCCGCCTAGAGGCTCAGCAGATCTTGCTGAGAGAGGCAGAGAAGAGAAATCGCAAAGGAGACATGGCCGAGGTGAGGATATTTGGTGCCTTACCAGGTAGCGATCAATAACTTACTAGTCGACTACATCGAACCCCGGCACCGGCATTCCAGAAACGCATTCTGAATAATCCCCGGTCCCTGATATGACGAGTACACATGAAACCAAGCCTGTAGGAAGGAAACAAATGCATAAGAAATTGGAACCTTGGACGCTATCAAGTCGGAGCCCAAAACCGGGCCGCACTTGCGACTACGTGAATGCCGTTACCGGGATGCGGACAACGAGACCGGTGTGAGCGCGACTGCTCTAGAGATCGGTATCGTTGCATCTTGTTTCACCCACATCTCGATATAGCCATACTTGACGAGGTCGTTTCACTCGTTCAACCGCCATTATGAGCAGGGAGGAATCCAAAGCTGCTCATGATGGCAATGTCACCCCTCAGCTCGAGGTGGTTGATCCGAACATGGGCACCGATCACCGCGATTTCTCGGTCTTCACCGTCAACCAGAGACGTGCAATTGTTTCAGTCGGCTCTCTTGCGGCGTTTTTCTCCCCATTGTCCTCGAGCATCTATTTCCCCGCCCTGGACACCGTTGCAAAGGCCTTGGGTGTGTCAGTCACAAAAGTGAACCTGACGGTGACAACCTACTTGGTGAGTGGATCAGCACCTCTCGTTGAGAATCCCCGTTTAACCGTCGCCTTGCTTGTACCAGGTCCTGCAGGGAATTGCACCCATGTTGATTGCCGGGTTTTCCGACACTGCAGGTAGACGACCGGCATACATTATCTGTTTCGTCATTTATCTCGCCGCCAACCTCGGTCTCAGCCTTCAAAACAATTATGCCGCTCTCCTGGTACTGAGATGTGTCCAGAGTGCAGGAAGCAGCGGCACTGTGGCCCTGGCAAATGGCCTGGTGGGAGACTTGGTCACCTCCGCGGAACGAGGCTCCTACATCGCCTTTGCCTCCCTGGGAGGCATGCTAGGCCCTTCTCTCTCGCCCATCATCGGCGGTCTAATCAGTCAGTACCTTGATTGGCACTGGCTGTTCTGGTTCTTGCTGATTTTGTCCGGCGTCTTTTCCCTGGCGCTCTTTCTGTTCTTGCCCGAGACCTGCCGGAAAGTCGTCGGCGACGGGTCAATTCCACCACCACCCATGAATTCCTCGGTCAGTGACTGGATTCGCCATCGGCGACGCAGAAAGAGAGGCGAAGCTGCGACCCCGGAGGAAATTGTCGAAGCACGAAAGAACTACTCTCTTCGCTTCCCTTCTCCCCTCCCAACCCTGAGAGTTGCAACCGACTTGGAGACTGGGGCAATTTTGCTCGTGACGGGCTTCATGTATGCCGGCTTCTATGCCGTTATGACCGGAGCCACCGCATCATTCCACAGCGTCTACCACTTCAACAACATCCAAACTGCACTGATGTATCTTCCTCTCGGCATCGGGGGAATCTTTTCCGCTCTCACGACGGGTCGCCTGGTGGACTGGAATTATCGACGCCACGCCAAGCGGGCGGGAATGCCCGTGGTGAGAAGTAAAGCGCAAGACCTCAGCAACTTCAACATCGAAAAAGCCCGACTCGAGATCGCTTTGCCCTCGTACTACCTGAGCACGGTGTGCATGATCGCCTATGGGTGGGTCATGGGTCGCCGGGTCCATCTGGCCGCTCCGGTGATTCTCTTGTTTGTCAGTGGATGGTCTCTCAACGCCACTTCGCAAGTTCTCAATGCTCTGATGGTGGATATCTGGCCAGGGCAGTCGGCTGCGGCGACTGCAGCAAACAATCTGATGCGTTGTGAGCTTGGTGCTGCGGCATCCGCTGCGATCAACCCGATGCAGGAGGCTATGGGCTGGGGCTGGGCATACACCACTCTGGCGTTTATTTCGATCGCTGCGTCACCAATCTTGTGGCTCATGGCATGCTATGGAATCAAGTGGCGGCAGAAGCGGACACGGAAGGAGAAAGAGCGTGAAGAGCGTGAAGAACGTGAAGCCAAGTGAGCTTTGCTTGAAGGATCACAATTCTGACCGACTTTTTCTGTGATGATATTCATTACCCAGTGTCACGTAAAGGACCTTGACGAGAGCTTCCCGAGAAATGTAATATGTTATCGCTGATTCAAAGTTACTCAGCGTCCATAATAATGCAGAAAGCTTGCTCCTGATACAGTAGCGCGGACCTCCCGAGACGGTCTCGCGCTGTCAACCGAGTGGAAGGGGGACACGATAATATTCCGAGTCGAAGAGCACAGATCGAATGTCGGTAGGATAAAGCAGGGATCAGCGTATCTGCATGTTCCCCCGACCCAAACATCAATGGTCGCAACGAAGCGGTGTATAGGGCAATTGAACTTACTCCTCACTTGTGTCATCGACCCCACTTGGTCGGTTTGACGGTCGAAATGGTATCCATTCTCCTGCGTCGATCAGGATTTGCGTTGCCAAGCGCTCACTCATATGCTTGGTATGCTTGGTATGCTTGGCGAAGCTCGACGTGGTAGACATATGCCATGCCACGATACATGATACCTCTGCACCCCCTACCCCCTAACCCCTCCCACGGCTGAAACAAACCCACATCTATTGGATCCTCCGTGCCAAAAGTCAACACAATCTCCTGTGAGCCAATCGTCCCACTGCCCCGCCACCGTATCACAGCTCCAGGGTGGAGCATCCACATGTCGACGACTCCATGTCTGGGAAATGAGCGGGTGAGTGACCGACACAAGCCACGTAATGGGCTCTCTGTTTGTTCCACCAGGGGGTATTTATGTTGACCCTTTCTCCCGGTGCCTTCCTCTCTTTCTACTTTTCCATTCACCACTTCATCAATCCATCAACTTATCAACTTATCAGATATCCATCAAAATGGGTTGGTTCAGCGGTACGTGGCCCAGTCCCATACCACCTTGGCCATTCTGTTTAGCTTCTCCTTGCTGACGCTTATCGAACAGACGATTCGGACCAGAGCCGCGCCTACAACGACTACAACCAGGGCGGTGTTAACCCGGAGCACGAGCATCTTTCGCGCACGAGTTGATTGCCGGTGCTGCTTCTTACGAGGCCGCCAAGGCCTACGAGAAGCACTGTGACGAGAACGGCAAGTCTCGAACACCTGTCATTCGCAAGGATTGTCCTCGAAGCTAACGTTTTGCTTTTCAATCTATTAGGCAAGCCCCAGAGCCACGAGGAGGCCAAGGAGATCATGGCTGGCTTCGCCGGTGCTTTCATCGACCGCGAGGTCGAGACCAAGGGCCTGGACTTCATCGACCGTGAGAAGGCCAAGCGTCACTCTCAGCAGCACATCGACGAGGTTTCCGGCGAATCGCTTGGCTTCTAAGGAATTAAAGGTGGATGAAGAGGTGGACACGTATGATTGTTAGCACCAATGAAGGCATGACGCAAATGTAGCAGGTTTAGTTCCACCCCGATTGTAGAATTGTAGAATACCGTAGTTTATTGAAACCCAGAGCGGGTCACGATGTTGTGTTCTTGTTAAATTGACTGTTGGGGTTTGAGCCTGACACAGCTCCCTTTCACACCTCCTCAAGCGACGCATCATACACAATGCCGGCCATCTCTCTAGCACGGTCCATCCATCCAATCACCCTTCCACTCTCCTCCTCGCCAATAACCTCGCCCATGCCCTGAGAACCCCCCTTTCTCCTCGCCACTCTCTCCGCGATCACGTCAGCCTGATACCAGATGCCCCAACCCCTCTCCACGGGCACTTTGACCACTTCCTCCGTCTCCATGCCGCTTTCGTCCAGGTGCTCCTCGTCATACCACTGAACAAGTAGTTCCTGAGGTCTGATAGGAGGGAAGGGAATAGATACTGACGCTTTGGTAGCTTCGATACGTACAACCGGTGCTGCTTTTGTGGCCTGTAACCGTTGATAGAAAGCGGGTTTGCTGGAGCCAGGAAGAGTCATGCTCGTCGTGACTATAGCGACCGCCTCCTGACTCTTGCTGCCGCTTTCATCATTCTTGAATTTGCTGAGTATGACGGTGTTGATATCGTCCACCTCCCCGGCCACACCGGGGACCGGCATGGAATGCGCATGCACAACTTCGGTCTGCGTGGCGTCCTGACCGGATGGAAGGCCATTTAGCGCGAGATCGGCCCACGTCAATGCATATACGCCCTGATCCAACAAACTTCCCGCTCCAGCCGCCTTGTCAAGGAATCGGCTTTCATGACTCAAATCCGGTGACACGATCGGAAAACTGAACTCGGCGTAAACGCGTTTCACCTCGCCGATGCGCGGAAGGAGCTCATTCTGGAAGTGGAGCGTAGCAGGGAGGTAGCGCGTCCACATCGCTTCCATGAACACGACATCTTGCTCTTTTGCTAGCTGGCACAGTTTATTGAACTGTGCGCGGTTCATGGTTGCTGGTTTCTCAACGAGCACATTGCGTTTGCATCGTAGGGCTTTCTGCACGTGGGCGTAGTGCAAGGGGTGTGGGGTGGAGATGTAGACGATGTCGAAATCCCCTTTTTCCAGCATTTCTTCCCAGGAGTGGTAGACAGTGACGGACTCGGCATTTGGTATTTTGTTTTGTGCCAACCAGTCGGCTGCACGAGAGGCGCCGCCGGTCGTACTGACTGAGACGAGCTCATGTTTGATGGACGCGGAAGATTCCCGGGGGAGGAGCAGGTCTGGTAGGAAGACCGAGGCGATATTAGAGAGAGAGAGCGCTGCCCAGCGGCAGGTGAATTGGTCCTGTGCCATCATGGGCTACGTGTATATTGTATCGCTGTGCTGGAAGTCTTTCTGAAAGTGGCTTAGGTTTGGAATAGACCGATTGTGCCTCCGAAGTCGTGTGTTTTCAGAGATGTTGTCAGAGAGTGGAAATCGTCGCAATTGAGGACAAATTTCACCTTTGAGGTTTCTCCATGTCTTGTTCTATCGCTTTATCAGTAGACGCTTCCCCGGACACGAGCCAAGCGCGCGTCACTTCAACCATTTAGGCGTTCTTCCAGCCGTTTAACCTCCTTTCAACCGTTTAACCGTCGCTTCAAGCTGAAGATTGTCAAAGCGCCTAGAAAATATGCCACTTTGGAGCAGATAATGGCCTATTACAAGATACCTGAAATCATCTATATGGGCAGCGATACCGGTGATGCGGGGATATCGTGCCCCAACATATTTCTCTGTGGAGATCATGCCCCTCACATTGTATAGCGGACCCGACGTTCTTCAGGCCGCGTGACTTTTTCTTATAAAAGCAAACGCTGTCGGAACAACGAAGAAGCCTCTTCTCCAGACTCCCTCTGTGTAATCTCTTCTTCACCCACCAGCACTTTCACACAGACCAAGCCTTCGCTATGGCAACAGACTTGGTGAGTGCTATTAACGCAATGTATACTGTGTACCTAGCTTCTGCTAATAATCCACAGTTCACGCTCAAAGGCAAGACCGCTGTCCTCACCGGCGCAGCACGCGGCCTAGGCCTCACATTTGCCACCGCACTGGCGAGCGCAAACTGTAACCTCGCCGTGCTGGACATCCTCCCCGAACCCTCACCCAGTCTTCTCGCGTTGCGAGACCAACATGGCATCAAAGTGGAGTATTACCGCACGGACATAACCTCGCGTTCCGAGATCACTGCCGCCATTGAGAAGATCGAAGCCGAGTTTGGCCGAATTGATATCAATATCAACGCAGCGGGCGTGGTGACGGACGAGTCCTTCCTCAAGACCACCGATAAGAACATCGAGCGCACTTTTGCCGTCAACTTTACGGGTTCCTTCCTCGTGGCACAGGCTTGTGCAAACAGCATGGTCGCGCGGTACAAATCCGCCCACGGTGACGAGCCAGCAACACAGCCTACCACTGGCACGATCGTCTTTGTCGCCAGCATCGCAACGCACATTGCCTCCACCGCTCAGCAGATCAGCTGCTACACAGCATCCAAAGCAGCTGTAAAGGGGCTGGTGAAACCCATGGCCATGGAACTTGCGCCGTATGGGATCCGAGTCAATTCCTTAAGTCCAGGGTATATGATGACGGATATGATGCGAGGATTGCAAGAAAAGCAACCTCAGCTGGTGGACCAGTTTGAGAAGGAAACTTTGTTTTGCCGGATCGGGATGCCCGAGGAATTGAAGGGCGCTATCTTGTATTTATGCTGTGATGGTGCCAGTGGGTGGTATACAGGGCAGGATCTGTTGGTCGACGGTGGGGCGAGTACTTGGAAGCATCCAGCTGTTTTAGCATCAGACTAAGAAGAGTAGCAGAAGCATATTCTGCGTCTCTGTGTTAGTGTTGGCCATTAATATATTGCGATGCACTAGGTTTGCCATTACTTAACACGATTATTTCATCGGTTGCGAAGAGAGACACTGGGGCTTGGGCAGTACAATATGTCTCCTCTAAAGGGCTTCGTCCTTGTCAGCGACGAACAGGCCAGCTGCCAATAGAAATTTGCCTCTAAAAGCCAAATCGGATACATAGGACTTTCCTAGTTAGGCTCCATGAGGTTAATAGAACTTTGATTGATTGATTGATTGATACATAGGACTTACGTCTCTCAAATACGTACGTTATTCAGTCCGACAAAGTAAAAAAAAAAACCACTCTCATATGTAACACAAAGTTATACAAGCACGACTTCAGCCAAACCAATTTTTGATGGTCCACGAAGACAATGTCCTTCTCATTTCCGACTGTTAATCTGCAGTCGGCCCAGAGGATCTTCCCTACACTTGACTCGGCGACTCTTCTACATGAAGAGGTCTGTTCTTCTCGCCCTCAGCCGCAAGCACCCTTCTTGGATCGAGATCCGTAATGCCATCGACCTCGTCCAACAGCCTTCGCGCAGCTACCGCAATGTTACCACCGGCCTCATCGATGCGCCGGTGATACTCCTTCATGTTCTTGCTCACAAGCAGACTATCGCTCGTGAACAGCAGGTTGACCTCTTCGAGTGATCTACCGGCGACCTCGGGATAGAAGAAGTGTACGAGTGGCATGGCGACGATGTTCATGCAGCCAAAGAAGATGAAGGTGGCCCATCCTAAGTGGGCTAGCATGATGGGGATCACGAAGGTGTTCATTCCGCACCCGATCGCCCAGCCCAGAACGGTGAACGAATAACCTTTTGCGCGCACCTCCTGCGGCCAGATTTCCGTGCCATAGATCCAGCATGGGACGATGTTGAACATGGTGAAGAACCAGAGATAGACGAAGACGAAGGCTGCGGCGGCGGTACCTAGGGTGGATGCCATTGCGGGATCAGTGACTTGGCGATCTTGACTCGTCTTGATCAGCGCGGCGACAAGGAATAAGGCGATACCCTGGGTGACGAAAGACGTCATGAGGGATTTAATCCGGCCCATGCGGTCGATGACCAGTGATGCAGCGGCGGTGCCCAGGATACCGAAAGTGTTGACCAGACCGGCCAGCCAGGCTGACTTGTAGGCATCGAAGCCGGCAAGGCTGAAGAGCGTACCAGCCCAGGTGGCAATAGCGAGGATACCCGTCCATTGCTGGATCTGCTGGAGTGCCAGACCCATGACAACGCGTCGACCAAGATGCAGTTTCCCCGAATAGCGACCGCCGAGGACGAGACTGAAAAAGTCGTTTCGTTTGTGGTACGATGCTTCGACAATTGCTTCGAGCTGCTCAACTTCGAGACGAAGCTTAGGGTCATGGACATCCAAGTCACCACGGATCTTGGCCAGGATCTGGACCGCTTCCTCACTGCGATTATTGGCCATCAGCCATCTCGGCGACTCGGGGAGTAAGAAGACGGTAAGAACAACGATCAACATGGGAACCGCCATAAATGCCAGGGGGAAACGCCATCGGAACTCCTCCGAGTACGACTGGACACCGAAATTGAGCCAGTAGGCAATCACAATGCCGGCGTAGTTGGCAACGAAGACGAGCGAGAAGTTGGAGCCGCGGTCGTGCGCTTGAGAGAGCTCGCTCACCCACGGCGGAATGATGGCGTTGATGAACCCGATGCCTATTCCTGCGATGATACGTGCGCAGATAAACATGTCGCTATTGTGACTGGAGGACATGAGCGCCGCGCCGAGCAGGCAGAAGAGTGAGCCGATCCAGACTCCTTTTTTGCGGCCGAGCTTGTCGCCCACCCAACCTTTTTCCATCCGTCAGTATCTTTCAGATAGATGTGAAGTGATTTGTCCGTACCTCCAATGAAACATGCCCACATGGCACCGAAATAGTAGGCTGCCAGCAGACCACCCTGCTTGGTGCTGTCGGTTACGACACCGTTGGACCCGATGCCGGCCATTTCAATGAAGCCTGGCGTCGTGCTGACGGTGCCCAGAACTCCCTGGTTGTAGCCTTCGAAGATGAGGGCAATCGCGGTGAAGAGGTTGAGAATAAACATGAGTGCCTTTCCAGGCAGAAGTTTCCATAGTTGGACGGCCATGGTGAAGGTACGTACGCAGTTGGACACGCACTCGGGCTGCCACTACGTTCCGTGAAATTGAATGAGGCCGGAAGCCGAAGACGAGAGACGATAGAGAGCTGTGAATATCATTCGCAAGAGGGATTGATGATCATTTTATTTATGAAAAGTTTGAGAAGGAGCGCACGCCACCCAGCTCGGCTCCAAACTCCAGACTCCAGACTCCAGAACCCCAGATCCCCAGATACTTTCATCTTGGGGAAAGCTGATCAGATTACTCGCCACAGGTTTGAAGCCTTTTAGCAGTTTAGCCTCCGTTCCCCGCATTATTCCCATGGCTTCAATGGCTTCAACGAGAAAAACCGTTTAGCCGGGCCGTTTGGCCGTTTGGCCATTTGGCCATTTAGCCGTGTCCCTTCAAGTCCCGACCCAAAGGCCAATCAGGAGTTGCTCATGGTTTAAGTACTCTCTGTATACCCCGGATATAACAGGGAAGAGACGAAAAAGAAAACCAAAGCATCACTGATAGCGTTAGTTCCATGCACGACCAGTTCACCCACATTGTTGTCGGCGCCGGCTCGGCGGGCTGCATTGTGGCCCGTCGGGTGGCCGAGAACCGGACCTTCAACGTCCTGCTCATCGAAGCCGGGCCCGACATTGGCCCCTCCCCCGCGAACACTTCCTCCATACCCCATGGGGTACGCGATGCCCGCCGGGTGCCCATGGCAGGGCAATCCGCGATCTTTGACCCCAGAATCGACTGGAATCTTGAAGTCGACGTACCTGGCGGAGGGCAGATGATTGTCCCGCAGGCAAAGGTTATGGGCGGAGGAAGCAGTATCAACGGAGGCACTTTTTTGCGACATACAGAGGCTGATTCGAGGGAGTGGGTTGCGTTAGGGAATGATGCTTGGGATTTCGAGAGTTCCGTCGCTGTATACGAAGGACTCGAAGGTGATCCCCTTCGAGGCACACGCGGTCCGCATCCCATTGCCAGAGCGAGTATGGACGAAGCGGGCAAAATTCAGGCTGCCTTCGTCGAGGGCGCTGCATCTCGCGGTCTCCAACGGATCCCAGATCCGCAGGCCACCGGAGCGGAGGGTGTCGGTCCGGCACCCGTCTGTCGTCGCGGCTCCACGCGGATCAGTGCAGCGGACACTTTTATCGGCCCGGCCCGGCTCTTCCCCAATCTTATCATCTTGGCCGATTCGCCGGTCGATCGAGTGCTCTTTCAGGACCGCAAGGCCGTGACGGTTGTGCTGGCCAACGGCCGCAAGATACACGCAACCCACGAAATCATCCTCTGTGCCGGCGCGGTATTTTCGCCGGCTATCTTGCAACGCTCCGGTATCGGTCCCGCGGAGCTCCTTCGACGACATGGAATTGCGCCTGTGGTCGAGCTGCCGGTGGGATTGAATCTTAGCGACCATCCATGTATCCCACTCGTCGCGCGGCCGCGACCCGGTGCTTACACGGACACGGATTATTCCTTGCAGATGCAAGCGCGATGGTCGTCGTCGCTGAATCCCGGTGCTATTGACTTGCAGATGGTTTGTTTCTCATACCTCTTCGCCCAGTCCGCGGACCCTTCCAAGCCGCAAAGAAGCTTGGGGGGGACAGAGACCGGTCATGTTGCGGGAATAGGATGTAACATAAATAAGCCCACGTCACTCGGCATGGTGGAGATCCGCTCCAGGGACCCGAATCAGATGCCGACAGTACGTCCTAATTATCTGAGCACCCCGCACGACCGAGTTCTGGCACGAGAGGTTGTGCGCACTGCGTACGCCGTGCTCACGTCGCCCGCCATGCAAGCCGTACTCACAGCTCCGCTGGGCATAACCGCGCAAGTTGTAGCCGACGACAAGATGCTGGATGTTTATATACAAGCTCAATATTCGACAACTTACCATTTCTGCGGTTCGTGCCGAATGGCTAGTCGTGAGAAAGGCGGCGTTGTGGATCAGAGTGGGAGGGTGTATGGCGTGAATGGGCTGAGGGTTGCGGATGCAAGTGTGCTGCCGACTGTGCCGGCAGCGAATACGATGGGGAGTACTATGCTGGTAGGGGAAAGGGTGGGGAGGAGCGTCTGTGATGGTCGAAGTGTTCAGAAGGCAACCAGATCTCACATATAGATTATAGATAGTACCTGGCGAATTCCATGGGAGCTTAATTAGAATCGCGAGATCTAGACTAGTCATATTAACAATCATCACATCGCAATCGTATCTATTACTCCTCTTTGGTGCCCATTCTTTTGTGTGTTCAAATTTGAATTCCATCGCGATTCTATGCGGACCACCCAGCGGGGTCCTGGGGCAGACTGAATCCAATCGGATCAGCGTGATAGGATTGACAGGATTCGCCGAATCATTGGCTGCGGTGGGTACTCGGTAAACCTGAGGCTTGGCCAGGGAAGCGGGGATGATAGTTATACGAGCTTATCTTTATCTGCGTTGGGCTTGGAGAAGCTGGCATTCGCCATGGCCGAGAACAAACTCATCTGTGTCATAGGAGCCACGGGAAACCAAGGCGGGTCAGTCGCCCGTCGGTTTCGTAAGGCGGGTTACCGTGTCCGTGGCTTGACCCGTGATACATCGTCCCCCGCAGCACAGAAGCTTGCGACTGATGGCATTGAAATTACGAAAGCAGACCTTGACGACTTGGAGAGCCTCAAGCCCGCTCTAAAGAATGCCAATGTCATATTCAGTGTCACAAACTACTGGGAGCCGTTCTTTCGCCCGGACTGCCGTCTGACCGCCAGTGGGTTGGGCATCTCACCTGCTCGGTTTGCCTACGATGTCGAATATCAACAAGGCAAGAATATTGCCGATGCAGCAGCAACGACTTGTGATTCTCTCGACTCCAACGGTTTCCTAGTGTCCACGCTAAGCCATGCTGCTAAGTCCAGCCGGGGAAAATTCACAGTTGTACCATTTCGACTCTAAGGCGGATATCTTCCCCTTCTACGTCAGAGAAAAGTACCCTGACCTTGCGGCCAAGATGTCCTGCATCCAGACCGGTTACTTCTATACAAGTTTCAACATCTTACCTGACTCGTATTTTGGCAAGGCAAGTATTGCTCCCATAATTGAAGTGTTTGACTGATGATCGCCAAGCTGCCGGATGGGAGTATTGAAATGAGGTTCACCACGGCCCCAGACAGGATTGTGCCACACTTAGACCCTGTCGGGGATATGGGCACTTTTACCTTCGCTGTCTACCAAATGCCTCCCGGGAAAGAGTACATGGCGGAAGGGACCAGTTGTAGTTGGGCGGATTGGATCAAGACCTGGAGCGACATAACTGGCGTGCCTGCGTCTTATCGACAGATCACTCCAGAGGAAATGATCGAAACGACTCCCGATCGCGACTGTGGCAGCGAGGTAGCATACATGTTCTCTTATAGTACAGACCCCGGGTACGATGGAGGTAGAGCTCTTCTTACTGCCGCGGACATTCGCAAGGCAAGTTAATATGCGCCACTAAAACCAGCATTACTCACTCTAACATAAGAAGACAGACTGGTATCGACTGCCCGATGACGAGTTGGAAAGAGTGGGCAAGCCGCCAAGATTGGTCCGTCGTGTTAAACAAGGGTAGCTAGGCAACCTTAGCAAATGCTTGATGAAGTTCTAGAGAAGCTCACAAATACTCATATTCTCTAGTTCGATTTTAGTACAAATATTTATCAACAATCAAATTAGCAGAAAAAGGTGTCTCAGGCCACATCAGCATTCTTGAACTGAAGCATAACTGCATCTGTTTACAAAAACGCAGCAAAGTAGACGGTCGGCTCCACCCGCCCTACCGTATCGGGAGCCCGACCCCAGCAAATACGCCACAAGATGCTTTTGTACTTCTGTACTTCTGTACTTCTTCCTTATTTACCATCTACTCACTCAACACACCATGACGACGATTCTGGCATCCTGTAGGCAGACGCGATTCCATCTGTTGGATGACGATCCTTCGTCCGAGGTACGTTAGCTCCGAAGAAGCGAGAAGACGACTAACTTTTCGAAGATTGACGTGGAGGGACTCGGTATTGTAGTCACCTCGTCCGCACCCGCTGAGGATGTCACCCGATCCAAAGTCAAAGGGAAATCCAAGACCAAGGCAGCCGGGCGAGAGCTCATCTCAGATGGGCATCTTCGTTTGAAAGGTGGAACTCATTATGGTTTACTAGGGCGCAATGGGACTGGCAAGTCGAGTAAGAAGACCGTCCGAGTACATGAACCGTTGTTGATATGTCGTTTCACAGCGCTACTAAGGGCAATGGCTGAGAAGCTCATCCCCGGTATACCGCACGCCACTCGTATCGCCATCCTGCAGCAGACAGACGAGGACGGAGCTGGTGGCAGTACCTTGTTGAAACTGGAAAAGTCCGTCCTCGAATCGGTTCTCCAAAGCGACGAGGCCAGAAACGAAGCCGTTCGTACGGCAGCTCGTGAGAGACCCCAAGCCTACACGACTATCCCAACTAACGTGTGACCAGTCCTCTCAAAAAGCTTTGAAACCGAAAATCCATTGGAACCCGTCAGGGCCATTCGCAAGATCAAACACCAGAACGCCAAGAAGATGCTGTTTCTAGCCCACAAGAATGCCAACCTAAAGAGCGGCGCCAGAGGTCTTCAGGCCAGAAAGGATTTGAAGGCGGCTGAAGCAAAGCTGGAATCTACACGGGAAATGTAAGGGGCCGATAGGACGCAGGTTGCAACCGTCTCTAATTTTCAAACAGGGCTGCACAGGAGCCAGACTCGATCGATGCCGATGCAATCCAAGCGGATACGCAAGAGGCAGTCGAGACCCTCCAGACTCTTCAATCCCAACTCGAGGAAGTGAGTGCTTGCAATCCGTAACGTCTACCCATCGGTCAACTGACACGGGCAGATGAGCCTCGTCGACATGGAAAAAGAGGCGCGTCGCATTCTCCTCGGTCTTGGATTCAAAGAAGATGCATTCGGGGAAAAGGTGTCGACCCTGTCAGGCGGCTGGCGAATGCGATGCATGCTCGCCAGTATTCTGATTCAAAAGCCCGACATCATGATTCTCGACGAACCCACCAATTTCCTCGATCTTCTGGGGGTAGTGTGGCTTGAGAACTATCTCCAACAACAACGTGAAGCTTCCGACACAACAGTCGTCGTTGTCTCCCACGACCGAGACTTCATCAACGCCGTCTGTGAAGAGATCGTCATCCTTCGAGATCAAAAGCTGAACTACTTCCGCGGAAATCTCGCTGCCTACGAACAAGACTTTGAAGAGCAGAAGCTGTACCTGGGACGTATGAAGGAAGCCCAAGAGCGGCAAATCGCCCACATGGAAACGAGTATTCAACAGAACTTGAAGATCGGCAAGAAAACCAACGACGATAACAAGTTACGGCAAGCCAAATCTCGACAGAAGAAGGTCGATGATCGGATGGGGCTGCAGGTCGGGGCGAACGGGGGCAGATTCAAACTCAACCGAGACAGGGCCGGATGGCACTCCTCCAGTCGAGCAGAGATAGAAGTGCCGAAAGACGAGATCGGGGCGACGATGACTCTGCCCGATGCGACTGAGCTGCGTTTCCCGGGGCCACTGGTGTCCTTGGAAGGTATCGCCTTCAAACACAAGAACGACCGGGTGATACTGGATGATATCAACCTGGTCGTTCATATCGGTGACCGCGTCGGCATTATGGGCCTCAACGGGTCCGGCAAGACTACGCTCATTCGTGTCTTGAATGGGCAAATCCCTCCATCCAAGGGTAAGGTCTCGACCCACTCGCGACTGAAAGTGGGCTACTACGGCCAACATTCGGTCGAGGAGCTGCAGGAGCTTGGCCGAGGGGAACCGGATCTGACTGCCCTGGGACTATTGATGGCTGAAGCCGACGGGACATTGAACGAGGGTGACGTGCGAGGCCTTCTGTCATCCATGGGCCTGCAGGGACGCATCGCCTCGGACGTACCAGTAGGCAAGTTGTCCGGAGGGCAACTGGTCCGCCTGGCACTGGCACGAATCGTCTGGAGTGCACCTCAACTATTGGTTCTCGATGAGATCACCACCCATTTGGACTTCCACACCGTCACTGCGCTCGCGACGGCACTTTCCACGTTCAACGGTGCCATTATCCTCGTCTCACACGACCGATTCTTGGTCCGGTCGGTGATAGAAGGCAAGCGAGATACCGAGCACGAATTGGATGAGGGTTTTGAGGGTTTAGAAAAGGAGGAGGTGAATCCTCGTCGTCGGTCGGTGTACGTGCTCAAGGCGGGCAAGTTGAATGAGCAGAAGGGGGTGGAACAATTTGAGCAGAGTCTGGTGAAGCGAGTGCAGAAGATGCTAGCCTAGCTTATCTAACTTGGTACACACGAGATAAGAGTACTGTGGTGAATGGACACCGTCATTGACTCAGCGGCGACCACCGTCAAAGCGGGCGAGTCGAGTCCACCCCTCACTTTCCATCCTGCGGTTGCATCTTATCAGCCTTATAATATACATATTTGCCATGTCTCTTCACTTTCCCTAAACACTCTCAACTTGCTGGTATGTTGTGCAAACGAGCCCTGTCGCAATCTGGGCGGCTCCCCCGCGGTTACATGTACCGGGGTTTCACGCAGACTCGGTTGCAGAGCACATCCAGAACGAACCCCGCCTCGACCAAGACCGATCCATCCGAAGATTTCCAAGATTTCCCTCGAGTCTCCGCCCTGAAGACTGCGAAGCCTTTCTCCGACTTCCTCACCGACTCCTTCAACCGCCAGCATGACTACCTACGGATTAGCGTTACGGAGCGGTGTAACCTGCGGTGCCTCTACTGCATGCCCGAGGAAGGGATAGAACTCTCGCCGCAGCCCCGCCTCTTGACCTCCCCGGAGATCGTCTACCTATCGTCTCTCTTCGTTTCCCAGGGTGTGAACAAGATCCGTTTGACGGGCGGGGAGCCGACCGTGCGCAAGGACATTGTGCCCTTGATGCAGGGTATCGGCAAGCTGCGCCGAGACGGACTGCGGGAGCTCTGTCTGACCACCAACGGGATCTCGCTACATCGCAAACTGGACGCGATGGTGGAGGCCGGGCTGACGGGGGTGAATCTCAGTCTGGACACTCTGGACCCGTTCCAGTTCCAGATCATGACGCGACGCAAAGGGTTCGACGCCGTGATGAAGAGCATCGATCGGATTCTGGAAATGAACAAGGTCGGAGCCGGCATCAAGCTGAAGATCAACTGCGTGGTGATGCGGGGAATGAACGATCGCGAAATCCTACCGTTTGTCGAGATGGGTCGTGAGAAGCCGATCGAGGTGCGATTCATCGAGTACATGCCCTTTGATGGCAACAAGTGGAATCAGGGCAAGATGCTCTCGTACCAGGAGATGCTGGCGGTTATCCGGGAGACATATCCCACGCTGGAAAAGGTGGCCGACCACAAAAACGATACCAGCAAGACGTATCGCGTGCCCGGCTTCGAGGGTCGGGTCGGGTTCATCACCAGCATGACACATAATTTCTGCGGCACTTGCAATCGCCTGCGCATTACCAGTGACGGCAACTTGAAAGTGTGTCTTTTCGGCAACGCGGAGGTCTCACTGCGGGATATCGTCCGCAAAGAGAACAACGGACAGCCCATCGACTTGGAAGCTTTGCAGAGGCTCAGGCTACTTGAGACTGTACAGAGTGCAGCTCACCTCAGCGATGAGGGCAGACTGGTCAATGAACGGGAACGCGAGATCCTCGATATCATCGGCATGGCCGTCAAGCGCAAGAAGGCGAAACATGCGGGCATGGGACAGTTGGAGAATATGAAAAACCGGCCCATGATTTTAATCGGTGGGTAGCGATCATCCTTTTACGACTGGCACGATTCACGATTTGTACATGTTATGCATTTCGGCACTGTGTATTTATCAAATTTATGTTTTGGGTTATTCATTCTTACTTCTTGCTTTCCGTGCTGATGGCCAAATAGATAGAGAGCCATCTCCGCCACGGGGCCATAGTCCTGCAGCGTCTGCAGCGTCTGCAGTATCCGGGTCTTCTCGCACTCCCTGGTTGAGGGCGCCTTTGCATATCGTTCCGCCCACCATGTCGAGCCAAGCGCGTCTATACCACAGCGGTCGCCCGGGCTCAAAATCCGAGGATTGGGAAAAGCAGGAGAAGCAGAAGTCTCATTCCCTCCCGACCGCATCAGACCCCGACCTTCCACATCTCACCCCATCCCAAACCGTACACATGACCCAAATTACCTCAAAACCGGAGACGAAACGACTCGCAACGGCTGCCTGCCACGTCTCCTTCTCCAATGCCCGGCCATGGGAGCTTCTCCGAAAAGGACAGGGGACGCACAAAGGCGATGTATTCAGCGTGGCTCGCATCGCCGGCATCATGGCCGCCAAACGCACCCCCGATCTGGTCCCGCTGTGTCATCCGGGAATCGGCATCACGGGCGTGGAGGTGACCGTGGAGCTGGTCGGACCCGAAGAGAACAGTCCGGACGATCACGGCGCTATGGAGATTGTCGCCACAGTCAGCTGTTTCGGACGAACTGGGGTTGAGATGGAAGCCATGACGGCAACCGCGGGGGCGGCGTTGACGGTGTACGATATGCTCAAAGCAGTGGATAAAGGAATGGTGATCGGGGGAGTGCGACTATTGGAGAAGCAAGGTGGGAAAAGTGGTCATTGGAGGAGAGAAGACATGTAGATGTAGAGAAGCCGAGTATCCCATCGTTCAGGCATGAAGCATGAAGCATGAAGCATGAAGCATGAAGCATGAAGCATGAAGCATGAAGCATGAAGCATGAAGCATGAAGTATGAAGTATAAAGTATAAAGTATGAAGTATGAAGTATAAAGTATGAAGCAAGAATCCTTATTCAGCTGAGCTTTGGAGCTCCTCATCGGGCGTCGGCCACTTGCCTGTAAACAATTCCCTTTTCCTTTTCTCCAGCATGCAACACTCTCTGATTTAGATCTGGATGTCTATTTCTACATATATTTCCACTCCATCTTCAATCCCACCGCGCTTCTCTTGGCTCATCCTGACGCGGCTTGGAGCAAGTGGAGCGCCGTTGATCTTGTGGGAAAAAAAAGACCTCAAATCCGTTATCTTCGCGGCCCGTGCATCTTGTGGTCCGAGAAAAACTCGACTCCTCTCCTCTTCCTACAGAAAGGCATGGGCCCAGTCCAGCTCGTCATCTACGGCGCTCGGTAGTAGGGCGCACGCGAGTCCAGGGTTTTCATCGCGTCTTTGATAAGAGAGTGTCGGTTGCACACCGACAAGTCACCGCACGAGGCTGGGTTCGGGCCTTTGGCCTCGTTGGCCAGGAAGAAAATCCATGCAATGCTGATCCGTAAGTGCCTTTGGTCGTTCTTCGATTTCTCCACGCTCCTACTGACTCGAACAGCCGGATGGCGAGGACCCATGGGCCGAGCCATGATGGCGGTGCTCCCGCCATTTAATTTCCTCACACTGCACTATGTCTATTTCATCGTTGCTTGTGTGGTCGCCAGTATCATTTTTTATTCGACATCGACGCCGTTCAAGAACGTGGCTTATGTCGACGCGATCTTCCTGTGTGTGAGTGCCATGACCGGCGCCGGGTTGAACACGGTATGTACTGCCTACCCTACATCCGTGTTGGAGTCTAATGGCTGTTCAGCTGGACTTGTCAACTTTGAATACATTCCAACAGGTCGTGCTGTTTGTGCTCCTGCTTCTGGGCTCCAACATTCTCATCTCCGGCACCGTGCTCATGGTGCGAAAGCGAGCTTTCGAGGCTGAATTGAGACACATTTCGGATTCGCGCGAGGCTTCCCGTCGGGCTTCAGCTCTAGAATTGAGAACTGGATTTCAGCTGGTCTCTCCGGGAGAATCCTCCGGTAGCGATGCGAATGGCCGAATGCGACTCAAAACCAACGTCGCCGTTCAGGAAACACGCGCTCGGTCATCTTTCAACGACGACCAGATTCAGTGGCTGGACGATGATCAGATCACGGTGAGCGATGAGCGACGGCGTCATCGTCACCACCGAGTCTTCCATATGGTCGGAGTCGGAGCTCGTCTGGATCTTAGCAACCATCCTCGCGATGTGAACCCACTGCCTTTGGTCAACGATGGACCTTCTGGGTTTGGCTTGAAGGAAATTATCCGCGACACCCAGAAATACTTCTCTTCCAAGGGTCTTGTCTCTCGCAATTCCCAATTCCACGGCC
This sequence comes from Penicillium silybi, assembly GCA_027569585.1. Lineage (NCBI taxonomy): Eukaryota > Fungi > Ascomycota > Eurotiomycetes > Eurotiales > Aspergillaceae > Penicillium > Penicillium silybi. Next base: position 74,548 of record JAPDFI010000058.1, read on the forward strand.
TGTCATCAGTCGAGCGTGAAGAACTCGGCGGCGTGGAATACAAAGCCATTTCATTTCTGTCATGGATTGTGTCGCTGTACTTTGTCGCGTTCCTTCTCCTCGGCATCATCGGTGTCGGTGGATGGCTGCAGGCGAATCACCCGGAGGTGACGCGGGAGAATGGGCTGGATCCATTCTGGACCGGTGCATTCTTCGCCGTTTCGGCGTTTGTGAACAGTGGCATGTCGCTTCTAGATAAGAACATGACTGCTCTGCAGTTGAAGTGAGTGACTACATCCAATCTTTCCAAGCAAACTTGCTGACTCTTTAGTGCCTACCCTTTGCTCACCCTGGGAATGCTCATTCTCGCCGGGAACACGCTCTACCCTTGCTTCCTGCGCTTCATTATTTGGGTTATGAGAGCGCTGCTACCTGATAGACCGAAATGGCAGACTTGGAGGGTCACTCTCGACTTCATATTAGATCATCCGCGGAGGGTTTATACGAACCTCTTTCCTGCACGCCATACATGGTACCTCCTCGGCACGATCATTATTCTGAATGGAATAGACTGGGCTGGATTTGAGCTGCTTGCCATTGGAAATAAGGAGGTCGATGCCCTTCCATCCGAGTATCGCGTTCTCGATGGGTTATTCCAAGCATTGGGTTGGTATCACTTCCTTATTCAGCTAGGCTTTGCTAATTTTCTTTGTAGCTGTTCGCGCGGGCGGATTTTACGTTGTGACTATTGCCGATCTGCGACAGGGCCTGCTTGTTCTCTATGGTGGGTCCTACATCTCTTATCGCGTGAAATTCATGCTAACCATTCTGTACAGTCCTTATGATGGTACGCTTATTCGCTTTCATCGAACTCGATATTTCAATCAGACTAACAAGTCGACCAGTACGTATCAGCATATCCAGTCCTAGTGACCATGCGGTACGTATAATTCTATCAGCCGTGTGCTGTGCAAATCTAATAGCAGTTCAGCAACACAAACGTCTACGAAGAGCGTTCCCTCGGCATATACGCGCACGACGAGACCCCCGACTCGCCGCACCAACCCGGTCAAAGCAACGTACTAATGGATATAATCCGCCATCACATGGGCCGCCCCACCCTTTCGGAACGCTCACGCAGCTACTTCGTTCACCAACAGCTGCGCTCGCAACTCAGCCACGACATTTGGTGGATCGCGCTGGCCATCCTCTTTATCGCCATTGCGGAATCGGACCACTACAGCGAACAACCTGTGGTCTTTGCGACCTTTAACATCGTTTTCGAAGTTGTGTCCGCCTACGGCTGCGTCGGTGTCAGCGTAGGATACCCAGGCAAGAACTACTCGTTCTGTGGTGCATGGCACACAATCAGCAAGTTGATCCTTGCGGCTGTCGCGCTACGGGGTAGGCACCGGGGATTACCAGTTGCTATCGACAAGGCGATTATGTTGCCCAGTGAGTCTTTGACTTGGGCCGAGGAAGAAGATGCTACGCTGCGGCGAGAGCGCACGCGGGCTTGGGGCGAGGATCGCATGCCTGCCGGGTCTGTTTAGTTTTGCTTGAACAATACCCCTTTTAGTTTTGCTTCGCTTTACTTTGCATAGCGAGGGACGCATTTTACGAAATAGACGACTGCAATTCGCTTGAATACGACTGTGCAATAGATTAAAACTGGCATTCGAGCATTGAATAATAATACTCGATCGAGTGGACATGGTATAGGTTTCACCTCGCGCCGTTGATATACCCCGTTATCTTCCGTTATACGACGCTGCTAGCAATGATCGAAAAACTAGACACCGTACGACTTAGTACTTGTCATTGGCCCCGGTGGCCAGTTCAGGATCGTTCCTGGAAGTTGGTCAGATGGTGAACATCGATTGTCATGGCATGGGAACTTACTGTGTCTGTGCGCGAAGCCAGAGGCCACTCAAATCCCCAACGGGCAAGGAGAGAGGAAAGCCAACAGAGTCGAGCAGCTGGGCAGTCAATAGATAGAAGCCGAACATACTAGCCACGAATAGAGCGGCCCCGGCACCCTGGGGTATTCAGAGTTAGATGTAGATATGGAAGCTAGAGAGGAACTACTATAAACTTACCACGGTCAAGCGATTGCCCATCACCGCATCTCCAGCACCGAGTTTCCAGTATACGGCTGCCAGGAGCGAGAATACGAGGATCAGACTCAGGAAGATCAGGAATAATGGCAGATTCGTGCGAGTTGAGCAGATGGTATAGATCACCATCAGCAGCGCCATGAATAAGAAGAAGAATGCTATCGGGACTGAGATTAGAGACTGTACAAGGAGATTGACGGGAGGTACAAATACCGAAGGTATTCACAAAGCCGGGGCTGTGAAGACCTGCCAATGTATTGGTTCCATCTGGAGAGTAGGGAGCTGCAGCATTGAAGGCCGGAGTCATGCTGGCCCCGAAAGCCAAGAGGAATGCGCCTAATTCGAATCAATATAACGGTTCTGTCCACGAAGTTTCACTCCACATACCCAATTGACCGAACACCACCGAAGTGAATGTATTTCCAAGAATGAATTCCAGAATACTAGAAAGGACTAGCAAAAGTCCACCGAACAAGATTGAAACACCGCTGTCCCCAGTTAGCCGGTGATCCTCTCAGCTATGATAGCTATCGGATCAATGGATCATCGTACCTGAAAGCAGCACCACCTCCACCAGCACCTCTCCAGCCCATCAAGCAACACGCAAGTGGCGTGGTGCTGAGCACGAAGGCTCCAATTCCCCTAGTCACGTTAACGAGATTCTTCAAGGACGGGACGAAAGCATACAGAGGAGTAGGATTGCCGAGATTCTTAGCAAGAGCGGGCTGACGATGCATCATCGGACTGAGGTAGAGCTTCTCGAACTGCTCAGCCGAGAGTGTCACCGATGTAGGGACTTGCGTGAGAGCGGGCATGGCTCCGCCTTCTGACGAAGTATTGGAGTCGTGAATCTCGTCCGCTTTACCCGTCATTGTGAAGGATTCAATCTAGTTCGGAACAGAAATCAATAAGAGATCTGGTGAATTTCGGTTCCGGCGAGCAGCCCAACTTTATAGCTCAAGGGCTATAGGGAATGACCCCGGATTTGAGACTTATGGACCTGGGGAAACTGGAGAAAACTGGAGAAAGCGAGAAAGCTAGAACTCAAATTCCCCCATCGGAAGTGTTCTCGACACAGCCGATGAGAGGAAAGGAGATCTCCGCATTCTGGGGGGAAATCGAGGTTGAACAAGGTTTCAGGCCGCAAGAAGAAAGCAGGTCAATGGTTGTTGCCGGTGGTTCATAGTTCCTGGTTCATAGTTCCTGGTTCATAGTCCATAGTTCCGACGTCCCAGTTCCGAAGTCCCAGTTCCGAATTCACAGTTCCGAAGTCCCCGGATCGACGGCTTACTTTACGGTCTACTTCTTAGGGTCTGTCGATCATTCGATATCCGTAGTCTAAAGCTGCCCGAGAAATCTGCCGAAGATGAGATGTGGAAACCGAGTTCGACTTCCGTCTCGCTCGGATCGTCTGCTTGTGCCAATCTAATTGCCCTGATTCGAGTATGACGAAGCTAGAATCCCCGCATTCTCCAGTCGTTGACTTGGCTACCGGATCTTTGCCCCTTTTATACTTTATCGGATGAACATATGGGGATCGACGGTGTTTCCAGGCATGCCCATGCCCGTGCAAGTCAAGCTGAGGTCGGACATCGGACCCTTGAGGGTCCTGCCCCAGTGCCCAAAAGATCCCACAGTCGAGTATGGAAATCGTGTCTCAAAAACGCCAAATTCTTTTGATGCGGATTCCGATGTACCTGAAATATTTTGAAACAAAGACATTTACAAAAGAGGACTACTCGTCCTCCATCTCAACCTCGTCCTCGTCTTCCTCTTCGTCTTCCTCCTCATTCTCGCTCTCCAGCTCCTCCTCTCCTTCCTCATCGTCACTACCGTCATCGCTGCCGAAGTCATTCATCAATTCATCATTGCCACTCTTCGCCTCGGCCCTCCGCTTCTCCTCTTCCAAGCGACCCTCTTCGAGAATGGCGGCACGCTCCTCTCGCAACTTGCGCTGAGTCTTAACGAAAGCTCCAAGAGGGGTAGACTCCCAGTCGACATCCTTAAGGAAGGTATCGACCTCGGTGCGGTTGCGCGGTGTGTAGGTGACATTCAAGCGACGCTCTTCGATCCAGCGCGCATTAGCCTCAACCTTCTGCACGAGCAGCATGATCATCTGGTTGATCTTGCCATTCTTGTTGCCGCCGTTGCGGGCAGAAACCTGCTTCAGCCAACGCTTGAGAGCCACGACCACGGGGACGGAGAGCTCGGGGAAAGCGATGTGCTTGGACCATAGAACGAAGAACTCGGACAGGAGCTCGGCGACTTGCTCACCGACACCGTCTTGGTAGGTGCGCGAACGCAGGTAGGACTTGGGCGCGCGGATGGCCGTATTGAAGTCGAGGGGTTTGAGTGTGCTGGACTTGGGAGCCTTGCGCATCTCCGCAGAGGTGAGGACCTCCAGGAGCGAGGCTCCAAGGGGGATGTAGGTGCCCGTCGCGCGAGAGATACGCAGCAGAGCACGGGTCATCTGGAACCGGAGAGGGAAGTACTGTGCCGTTGGGATCAAGCGCATGGCACCTAGGGTGATCTGGACAACGGGGTAGATGAGCGGGCGCAGAGCGGACTGCTTGCCGGCCTTGGCTTCGACGAGCCCGTCGCAGTGCTGAGAGAGCACGCGAGACCAGAAGTCGAGCGAGTGCACGTATTGCCAGTTGTAGATGGTTTTGTAGGACTCCTTGGTGGTGTTGGTGATGCTTTTGCGCAAGTGCATGGCCAATTGGCGGATAAAGCCGAAGCCGGTAGTGTAGGACACGTTCTGGTCAATGCCCCAGATCTCCGCAGCCGAGTTCTTCATCAAGTTCACACCGGCCAGAGTGTGCACGGTGGTGTTGCGGCTGCCCTTGACCACGCCCTCGTAGGTCGTCTTGAGAACGGTCTCCTTGATGCCGGGGTCGCCCATAACCATGAGGCGGCGCAGCAAGAGGAAGGCAGTAATCCGAGTGGTATCAGCGTTGGCGACGTCGGCCCAGATCCCGACAATGGTCTTGATGAGTGTCTTCAGGACCTTACGGAACTGAAGGAGGTAAGGCAGCATGGGCTCCATAGCGGCAAGCGTCAGCTTGAGAGTCGATGCATCGGACAGGTTCATCAGAAGCTGGTGGACTGAAGAGGTATAAGACTTGATCAACGGTGTGAGTGTCTTGAATTTCTTGGAGTCCATCGACACCTTGACCTTGCCGGCGGCGGTCTCCTTGACCGGGAGATGGTGTCCCAGAACCTTAGGAACAACATTCAGGGCAGTGACGAGCACCTGATGGTAGACTTCCGGGTCCGAGATAACGTATTTCTGCTCCGGGGGGTTGGCCTCGTGGACGTAAGCTGCGGCGCGGAAAGCCAGAACAGTCTGACGCATAGCACGAACGGAGTGCTGCTCTTCCATCAAGCTCTGCCACTTCTTGACCATCGGGATCGTCAAAGTGGTGCTGGTATCTTCGGCCTCCTCCTCTTGCTGGGCCTTCTTTTTCTTCTTCGCGGGGCCCTCCTCCTCGGAGGCCTCACCCTCGCTCAGCTCGTCAACTTCGGACAGGTTGTCCTGGTCACCGAAATCGAGCAGCTCTGCATCGTTCTCCTTTAGGTATTTGTAGAACTCGGGATCCTTCTCCTTCAATGCCTCGAGCTGGTCCTTGTGCTCGTCGAAGGCGTTCCCCTCGTCATCGCTAGGAGCAGCATCCTCCTCTGAGCCTGAGCCAGAGCCAGAAGCCTCGTCATCCTGTACCTGGTCTGCGGAGCGCTTGCGCTTGACGATCTTGGGAGTAACGTCCTTTTTGCTCGCCTTCTTCTTGCCGCTGGTTTCGTCGGGGATATCGAAACCACCGGCGAAGAAGTCATCAACGTTCATCTCGGCGAAAGCATTCTTCTTCTTGTCCTCCTCGGGGTTCGGCTCGGTCGCATCTTCGGCATCGCGGCGGCTGGCATTTTTGGCCTTGCGCTTCTCGTTCAGTTGGTGGCGCTGTTTGATCTTTGCGCCCTCCTTGCGGCGCTCGAGAATATCCTTGAGATGTTTTTTCTCAAACTTTTTCGTCGACTTCTTCATTCCACCCATTGTGATGGTTTTTTCCGCAGGGAATGAGCTTGCAGTTCGCGGTCAACGGGCTGCGAGAAAAAAAAATTGGCTCGGGGAAAATCAGCGGGTCCGCCTCCGCGACCGCCTTTGGAGCTGCCGATAAGACAAAGTCATCCACTTCACGGTTCGCGATGCTACTTTGACGTCTTCTCTCTTTCGACGGTTTCTGTTTCCGTTTCAAAATGTACGCTCAGCGCCCGCTGTCTTACGCTCCCACTCCATACAGCTACACACCAAATCCCGCCCGGTCGGCCTCGATCAACCTTGACGAAGTACGCGCGGCATTGGACGCGGGGCCTTATGCTAACGCTAACGTGCTCTAGGAAGTGAAACTGGTATCCAACTCGGGAGAACGGGATCTTTACGAGTCGCTGGCCGAAATTTACAGCATTATCGTCACGCTCGATGGCCTCGAGAAAGCGTACATCAAGGACGTGGTTACCGAGGCCGAATACACCGAGACCTGCACGCGGCTCCTGAAGCAGTACAAGTCGAGTTTGGGAGATGATTCCGTGTCGCGCGAGTTTGTGGATCTGGAAACTTTCAAGCGCACATGGGGTGTAAGTTTGTCGGCACTCGCTACATTTCCGTGTCTAACCCTCTCCCAGCTGGAATGTCCCCGCGCAACCGAACGACTACGGATCGGCCTCCCTGCGACCGTGGAGCAAGCCTCGCACGGTGCACCTGCAGCCGGCAATACCGCATCTGGTGGTGGTGGAGGAGGTGGCGCATCAGGCAGTCTGATCCTGGCGGCGACGGAGAACTTCATCACCTTCCTCGACGCCTTGAAGCTAAACATGTTGTCGAAAGATGCGCTTCACCCCCTGCTCTCCGAGGTGATTCAGTCCGTCAATAAAGTCACGGATGGGGACTTTGATAACCGCGGCAAGATCATTCAATGGTTGATTGCGTTGAATCAGATGCGAGCGACGGAGGAATTGAATGAGGATCAGGCTCGGGAACTATCATTCGATATCGACCAGGCCTACCAGGGTTTTAAGGCGACTCTGAATTAAACTGCATCGGCACGGCGTTTGGTATGGGCTATTTGGATTATGCGATCGACGAAGATACCACTTTGGTTTATGCCTGGAAGCATAGCATCTGAATTGTTTCTGTATAGATGTTGCATACATGTTTTCACGAGATATACCAGATATACCTTGATTCACGAGACTCTTTCTCCGACTGTTTCACCAGTTCCATAACGCTCTACTGTCCGTTACTCGTTTTCATATTTTCATACTCCAGTTGATTGACCGGATCGGTTCCTGAGCTGCGCTGCCTGAATACTCAGGCAATCACACGATCCGCGGATCCCGCGCCAACCTTTCCTTTTTGGGGTTTTTTTCTTTTCCCTGCGTGGCGGTATACGGGGCTCCGATAAAAACCCCCAATTGCATATCCCGGTGATGCTACTTTCTCGTGCACCTGTTCCCCCAGGAGCCGGTTGTCCGCCATGATCAGCACCAATGACGAGCCGCTGCACGGTGAGTACACGATCTATACATCTATACCCTCCCACTAAGATAGTAGAATGTGGAACTGATAAGAAGTCTACAGTGCTCGACCTGCCCCAGATCTACACGAAGCCATCCGGGACCGATCTTATCAAAGCCTTGGCTTTGTTGACTCTGCAGCCTCGTACTTTCGGGACCACTGCAGATGTGGTCAAAGGCCCGGCAGTGCAGCCGGCTGGGGTGACTCGTTATCTCACCTCGATCATTGCGAGTCCGCTGTCATGGCTCGACACGGAGGAATTGCGGGAGGCCGTGTGGGACGCGGCTGCAGCCCGTCTCAGTGAGAGGTCTGGCCGTGCCGGTAGGTCTGCTCCCATCTCTGTGTTGTATGTCTTGCTGACAATCTGCCCCTAGCCATGCCGGCCATGTCGCGCGTCTTCAGCGTGCCTACCTCTTCCGGCGAAGACTACACCCTCACCCTGCATGAGCCATCCATCACCGCGGATAACCTAGGCATGAAGACCTGGGTCTCGAGTTACCTTCTCTCCCGTCGACTACACAACCTCCTCGAGTCCCCACCGGAACTCGTGCCATCGGGACCGACCGAACCCTCAGCCAAGTCCGATACGAACAAGCCGCTGCGTGCGCTCGAGCTCGGCTCTGGCACGGGGCTGGTCGGCCTGGCCTTTGCCGCTCTTCAGGGAAAGTCAGCTACCGTCCACTTGACGGATCTCCCAGACATCGTGCCGAACCTCGCCCATAACGCCGCGCTGAACGTCGAGCTTCTCACCAGTACAGAAGCAAGCGTGACGACAGACGTTCTTGACTGGTCCCTGACACCGACTCCACTGCCTTCGGCGCAAGAGCGATTCGACGTAATCCTGGCTGCGGATCCCCTGTACTCGCCCAAGCACCCCAAGTGGCTCGTGGACACAATCGGAGTATGGCTGAGCCGTGGGCTCGACGCACGGGTTGTGATGGAAATGCCTCTGCGCGATGCTTATCGACCACAGAGACAAGAGTTGCGCCAGCGAATGGCCGACCTAGGACTGGCACTGGTCCAGGAAGGCGAAGAGACCGGATACGACGACTGGGAGAGCGCAAATGGCGAGGCACTTGCCGTGAAGTGCTGGTGGTCCATCTGGGGATGGAGCGAGAAGGTCTAACTGACTATATGCATGGCGCACCTTTTTTTTTCCCTTTTATCAACTTCTTGCGACTCAGGCGAGGACGCACACCCACGTCGCATTACCAGATGGCGACACGAGACACACGAATAGACGATAGACGATAGAATAGCATTCTAGAATTAGATGATCAATACACACAGTTAAAATCGTCGATGAAATTGGAGCATGATGACTGCAGGTGACATTCGTAAAAAGTAGAAATGTGCAGAGGACGATGCCCGTCACGTGTGGCAATGACGTCGGTGTCGAGCATCCAAAAATACCTTGGACAACAAACTCATCCACGGCTCAACTCGTTCCACATTGGAAGCCCAGAGTCTGACCGACCTGATTTTGCAGACCGCCTCATGAGCTCACTTCTATATCTCTGGTCCACTACTCTATTGCCGGGGTGAAATGCATAACCCGCGAGTGCCAATGAATCCCGAGTCGCCATAAGCTCCAAACACCGGAGACACCTTCTCGCAACGACCGCCGAAGCCACGTTGGCTATATATTCTGCAGTACATACATCGCCTCGCACCAGTATGGTTATCGGGCTTTTGTCGCTCGCGTCCATCCCCACTGTGACGGGTGTGGCATTCGGGGTCAGCGAGCAGCGCAAGTCGAACCAGCGCAGGGAAGATGCGCGACGGATGGTCAAGTTCAACATTGACGCCCAGTGCAGCGGCAACACGGATGATGATCGCGATGTACATGGGCGAAGGGTAGTCGTGCGAAACGACAAGGTCAGGGCTGAGGCCTAACTGTGTCCAAGTACCCGAACTGACATTTCTCAGGTCTATCTCGATGACCCAAACCCTGCAAAACGACCCAAGCCTTCCTTTACATCCTTGGCGTTTTACATCGAGTACCCGGAACTCGAAGAAACCAAACACCTGAACCGGGGTCTAGGTCTACCGACATACGTACAGGCCGATCCGCCACTGCTGAACTGGATCTACGCGGACAAAGACACGTACGAGTTGAAATACGGGAACCGCACACAGAGCGTGGAACATCTTGTCGGACCGTGGGACTGGTCAGAGGATGAGACGACGATTCTGTTGGAGGAGAAGAATGCGTTTGTTGCAGTTGAAGAGGCGGAAGGAGAATGGGCTCTATACTTTGATCGCGACGGGGATGAGTTGGCGCGTGTGTTGGAGGAGCAGGACATGTTGGACCACGCCTTTGTCCCTGTTAGTCTTGTGAGGCGAATCGCGGAGGAACCGCCAGCTCCTAAACAGGGTCAAAGTCAGGGTCAAAGTCAAGGAAGTGCACAGAAATGAGCCATGGAGGAATCACGATTGAAATGCGTTGATGATTACATCTGGTATACCAAGAATATGAGATACGCCTATACTGAATGTACTTTAATCCTCCAATCCATCCCAACTACCGTCACTCTCATTGCCAGCCCCGACACCGGTCGCCTTGCGATTGCGACTCGCAGCGATAGCACCCCTCTTGCGGTTTTCCATGCGCCGTTCGTAGCCACTCTTCGTACTGATTCGGGCAGCGCGCGATCCCTTCTCCTTCTCGTCCTTGCCAAGCTGCTTCGAAGCCTGGCGCGCCTTGACACCGTGCTTCTTGAGTTCTTGCTTGTCCTTCTTGCTCAGATCCGGCAGTGACTCGAGCAGCCATTTCTGGATAGACTTTTCTCCCTCAGTTCCACGCAACTTCTCGCTAGCATCGATGACGTTGGCGATGCTCTTCACATAGGGGATATCTTCCTTGGTGTAGTATGTGACGGCGATACCGCCCTCGCGACCAGCGCGACCGGTACGTCCAACGCGGTGGACGTAGACGGCGGCGGAATTGGGGATGTCGTAGTTGACGACGCCGTTCAGACCGCGGAGGTCGAGACCACGGGCTAGGACGTCCGTTGTAACGAGAATCCAAATCTCGCCCTTGCGGAAGTCACGCATGATCTCTGACCGCTGGCTGTCCGAGAGATCAGAGTGAAGCACCGCAATGCGCGAAGATCCGCCTGCTTCGGCAGGAATGTCGTATTTCAATTCGGAGTGCAAGGCAATTGCACGAGGGATGGTTTGTGTGAAGATGAGGAATGGAGGTCGGAGGCGGATATCAGTTGCTGCAGCCCCGGTTGGGCGAAGCAGCTGTCGAAGACCAAGCAACTTACCTTGCTCGGTGGCTGCGTAGACGAGGCGGTGGTCGATATTGGGGACGGCAGAGTCCTTGAGGCCAACAACAAGACGCACCAGGGGATGAACTTTATCGCTCTTTTGACCGAGATCCTCCAGGCGCTCTTTAATCGTAGAGCGAGTGAGATCTTCGATGTTAGAACCCATGGTGGCAGACCACAGACTCACGCGCAAGTCTGGATGCACGCACGAGCGCCAGATATCGAGTGTCTGGTCCCGGAACAAAGGGTCCAGGAGCACGTCCGCTTCATCGAGCACCAGGCTTCGCACCAGCGGCAGTCTTCCCATCGGCTTAGTTTGATTTGCGGACAAGGAATTGACCAGCTGGAGAGGCGTGGTAACCAGGATGTCACTCTTGGTGACAGGCGCATTGTTCTGACTCTTCTTGGGTTTGCTCTCCTCCCCTTCGTCCGATTCAGAGGATCCCTCGCTGTCTTCGTCGAGAACATTCGCATCACCTTCTTCATCTTGGTCCACCACCCGCATGCCCTTCTTCATCAGGGTGATCTTCACACCAGTCCCGGCTACCAATTTCCGACCCTCGTTAACGATTTGACTGGCAAGTTCCTTGGTAGGCGCCACGACCACCGCCAGAATTCCATGCTCGTCAGGTTTGGAATGATGATGTCGAACAACTTTGTTGATGGCCGGAATCAAGAATGATAGCGTCTTTCCGCTGCCCGTGGGAGCAACGACCAAAAGGTCCGGCTCCGCGTCATTTTCCGTAGAGACCGAGGAATCGCCTAGCATGATGGGAAGAGTTCCCAACTGCACCTCCGTAGGCACGGTAAATCCCTGCTCGGCGACGTTTTCCGCCAGCCGGCTGGAGATCTTGTATTTCGAGCGCAGCTCCTTGAAAGATAGTAGAGGCTGCGGGTACATGCGACGAGCTCGCTTCATCTCCTTTTTGCTGAGAGTGGGAGTCTCTTCCTTCTTGGACTTCTTCTTTTTCTTTTTGGATTCCTTAGCAGGTGCAGGTTGAGACTGGATTTGGTCCAGGTCGCGAAGATCGGTGACCTTGATCTTGTGCGAGTTCAGAATTGTACGACGCTGCACTTCATCCATAGCATCCTCTTCATCTGATCCATCGTCTTGAACGCATGCTTCCGCCCGGTCGTGCTTGGTGGTAGATGCCTCCGTCGAAGCTGCTGCAGAGCGCTTGTTCGAGTTGAAAAAGTCTAGTTCTGCTGCATCATCTCCATTCTCCTCAGCTGTGACAGGCGCTCTCTTTCTTTTTTTGCCGTTCTGCGCAAGTTCAAGCTTCTCGCCTTCGGCGGTCCGGAAGAGCTGCGGGTTGGCCGCTTTGCCCGTTGAAGGGAGACGAGCAGCAGATTCTGCGGCCGGCGCCGGCTTGAATTTTGTTGACCGAGTCAACAATCTGAAAGCATCCATGTTGTCTGGCGGTCGAGTTGAAGAAAAGCCGACTTTGATATTTCGCTGGGAAAAAAAGAATGTGACCCGCCGAGTTTTGCTTCCGGGCCAATCAGACAGCGCGATCACCGTCCACAGCAACGTCGGCGCAGAATGATGGCGAAAAGCAGTAAATACGAGGCTAGGAACTCAGCATTTATGAGCGAACGGTGGTAAAAGAGCAGTATGAAGATGAGTGAAATGAAATCTTCATCACTGTCGAGCATTGTGGCGGTTTCGTAAGGACTCCGGATTTAGGAAACTACAGAGCTTCAGACCCGACCAAATTTTATGGACTCCAAGACTAAGATGATTCACATAAATTGCAATCAATGATCTCTATCTCAGACAACAGTTTATATTCCATCGTCTATCATACAGTGCACAACTTTAGGGTAAACAGGGAACAAAGGAAAGGAACAAGAGAAAGGACGATTGATTTCCAAGTTTAGTGTCCGTGTGCAGGCTCGCCCCGGTAGCCGACAATGTTCATGCGACCGATCATCTCGCCGACGGTGAAGAAGCCGATGACCTCGGCGGCGGTGACACCGGCGAGGGCGAGCTCCTTGGGGCTGGCGTTGCGGACGCGAGCCAGGAAGTTCTGGGGCGAGGGGAAGTTGATGCTCTTGAGGGCGGCGGGGTTCTTGGTGGCGTTGATCAGGGGCTGGAAGTAGGACTGGAAAGTGGCCAGGGAACTAGAGATGGGGTTAGATCGTGCGGGCGAGGAGTGCGATTCAATGGCTGGGTCGGCTTACGGAGGAGTCATGTTCTGGCCACGGAACACCAGCTTGCCGAGCTCAATGCCGACCTTGGAGTAGTAGATAGTCGGGGGGATCATGGCTGAAGTAGATAGTAGTGTTAGCGGTGCACCAGATGGAAATGGATTCGGACAGGCCGAATGTCAACGTGGAGGGTTTGTGAGAGGGGCATGGTTCCCATCGTAGCAATTGCAGTCCCACGCCTCTGCCATCGATCATTCCGCGTGTATTCATCAAAAGCGTAAGTTCCGGGGGGTCAGGGTATATCTTACAGTCGACAAACGAGACGACCTTGCCGACAGGGCCGCCGACCTTGCGGAGGGCATTGGCGGCGTTGGAGATGGCCGGGCCAGCGGCAGCGGAGGCCTTGGACAGACCCTCGGAAGCCTTGGAGGCAGCAGAGGAGGCAGTCTGGCTCGCCTTGCTGGCGGCCTCGGAGGTGGACGAGGAGTGTCTGACGACGGTTCTCCGGGTCAGGAACTGCGATTGCCGCAGCACGGCACGGGTGGCAGCGGGCATCTTGGGGACTGCGGGAGAAATAGAAGGAGCGAGGATGAAGATCCGATCACAGGTCACCCGTTGCAGTCGCTGGTGTGAGGACGAGGGGGTCCAATGGCGGTTTTCGTATAGCGCAACGACAGGACCAGAATCTGCGGATTCGGACGTCGGGAACTTCAGGGAACGGGTCACGTGAGGGGCCGCCTGATCGGAGGTAAACAAATGCCATTGAAGAGCAATCGATAGTGATTTCGAAAACGTTGTGTTATTTTAAGGGTTCGAGAGGCATTTGGGGTAAATTTATCGAACTCACAAATAGTGGAAGATGCGTGGGGATGTTGTGCGCCTACTCGGTGTATACTCGGTGTACGTGCATAGTAGCTGCAACACCGACAGCAAATTCGTTAAAGAACTATAGTTTGCAGGCTGTCAACTCTTCCAGTGTTTGACCATCTCATTCTCCTATACTGATTGGGAATTTTTAGTTTTACTCTCGGGGTTTGCCCCTATGGAGCAACAAATTTTCCCTCAGGGCGCATCAATCGCTCGAATATACATCCGGCGTTACCTCAAACACTCTGGTATTATTCATTGACAATTATTTGCCCTGGAAATGACGCACCACTGCAAATATCTTTTTTTTTTTTTTTTTTTTGGCTTGTGTGCTTTCTATTTGGATGAGTAAAGCTGCTGGGATTCACAATTATATGACGTCTGGGAGCGCGCTTGGGGGGAGTCTTTCTATTTGCAACCCGATTAGGAGTGTCCGGCTCCAGGGGAACAACGTTGGAAAGAAAATAGAGAAGAAATTGACTAGAGAATAGCTCATACACTCCAGATTGATCCTACGGTCTCGTAGCTTGCCCCGTTGGGTAATCCTCAAACCATTCATAAATTGTCCTCAACACTCTCCTCAACCAACACCTTGAAAAAGCATTGAATAATGAAGAGAGAGGGAAGAAGCGGTGAAGATGGAAAATAAAATGAAAACCTCAAATCTCAAATTCCAAGGCGCGTTTTACTTACCCACCTTCCACTACGCGTCGCTTTACCATCGTGGCTCCCACCATCTTATCGACGAAAAAAGCTTCAATTGAGATTTACCTCCGCAAAGCATCATGAAGGACTTCGCCCGTCGATTGTTCCCTCCAGACCTCATGGCCCTCGCTCTGGTGATCGGCCTGTCGGTTGACTGCATCATCCAGAAGGGTGTGCATGCGGTGAAAACCGGTGTAAGTCCCCGAACGTCTCGTACTCGAACAACATTTGAACTTGTACAGGCAATGAGATATTCAACAAACAAAAAAGATCAAGGTATGTTATTCTGCCAACTCTCACGTACACAATACTGCTTCATGAGTGGGCCTGGGTTGACCGTGCGATTCAGTGCCTGATCAGAAGACCTCAGATGGATGACCCTCTTAAATGTCGTGCTGTTCCCCAGTTCACCAACGTACTTATGCTGGTCGATGCATAGACTTCCTCGGATGTTTTACATTCCCCTCGACTTTCTTCCGCGTTTTTAAGCCCGTTACACCGACTCCTGTTTGATATCACCCTGGGGTATGACAATGAAACCGCTCGGAGAGAAAGACTTTGCGAGTCACCAGACTTCAATGGGACGGTTCACGTGAGGGGAGAAATATTTCTTCGAGCCGCCTCGGAGTGGTCAAGTCCACAGCAATGAAGTCGCGTGTTTGGACAGCTTAAACGGTTGAATTGTTTGCCGTAGATAAAAGGCCAGGAACGGCATTTCTCAACAGAAACTCCATCAACCAGCGTGCTGCCGCCGGAGAATTGCCATTTCTGGGCCGTTTGGTATTTGGTATCTACTGTAGAAGTGTAAGTGACGGTGATCTGAACCCGTGTAAATTTGAAGAACCGACCTTCGATGCATTTCTAATTCCCAACTCCACAGAGCACCGAACCGCCTAGACATAAACATAGACGTAGACATAACGGCAATACTGATATTAACCGATAGCCGACCGGACTCGGCCCGATTGGAAAGGGGCGACAGGAGACCGGGAAATCCCACGTTCCACAACTTCGGAGAAAGACTTCCTTGTTGAGTGACAACTGGGTAATTAACCCCCGCGCGGTTAAATCAGGGTGCCCCTCCACTCCACTTTTTACTCCACGTCTACGTTGTATGATGAGGGGGGAAAAGTGAATGCGCCTGGTCACCTGCTCACCTGCTCCGAGATTTAAATAAGGAGAGCTCCTTGCACATATTTCCTACCTCAGTCCACTCTCATTCCATCCTTCACCATGTCTTCCGCTACCACCGTCACCAAGACCAATATCGGTGTGTACACTAACCCCAACCACGACTTGTGGATTGCGGAGACCACCCCCAAAGTCGAGGATGTCCAGAGTGGCAAGGGCCTGAAGCCCGGCGAGGTTACTGTCGAGGTGCGCAGCACCGGTATTTGCGGGTAAGAATCCAGTTGCGACCTTTTGGAAAGACCGAGACCGAGCTGACTCAATTGTGACAGATCGGATGTTCACTTCTGGCATGCCGGATGCATTGGTCCCATGATCGTTACTGGAGACCACGTGCTGGGCCACGAATCTGCCGGCCAAGTCGTTGCGGTCGCCCCCGATGTCACTCACCTTAAGCCCGGCGACCGTGTCGCGATCGAGCCCAACGTCATCTGTAACGCCTGCGAGCCCTGCTTGACCGGTCGCTACAACGGCTGCGAGAACGTCGCCTTCTTGTCCACCCCGCCCGTCGACGGTCTGCTCCGCCGCTATGTCAACCACCCTTCCATTTGGTGCCATAAGATCGGCAACATGAGCTATGAGGACGGCGCCCTCCTGGAGCCCCTCAGCGTGACCCTGGCCGCCGTCGAACGCAGCGGGCTGCGCCTGGGTGATCCCTTGCTTATCACCGGTGCCGGCCCCATCGGTCTGATCAGTCTTCTTAGCGCTCGGGCGGCCGGTGCCTGCCCCATTGTCATCACCGATATCGACGAGGGTCGTCTGGCCTTCGCCAAGAAGCTGGCTCCCGAGGTTCGCACCTACAAGGTGGAGATCGGCAAATCGGCCGAGGAGTCGGCCGAGGGTATCATCAACGCCATGAACGACGGCAAGGGCTCCGGCCCTGATGCTCTCCGGCCCAAGCTGGCCCTCGAGTGCACTGGTGTCGAGAGCAGTGTCAACTCCGCCATCTGGAGTGTCAAGTTCGGCGGTAAGGTGTTCGTGATCGGTGTCGGCAAGAACGAGATGACCATCCCCTTCATGCGCCTGAGTACCCAGGAGATCGACCTGCAGTACCAGTATCGCTACTCCAACACCTGGCCCCGCGCCATCCGCCTGGTGCAGAACGGTGTCATCGACCTGCGCAAGCTGGTTACCCACCGTTTCGCCATTGAGGACGCCCTCAAGGCCTTTGAGACCGCCTCCAACCCCAAGACTGGTGCCATCAAGGTGCAGATCATGAGCTCCGAGGAGGATGTCAAGGCTGCCAATGCCGGCCAGTCGATCTGAGTGCGTCGGTTAATGACCATTGTCGGGAGTTGGGAAGCTGATGAAATTTTCTTAATGATTGATGCTTAGAGAGGCCCACTGGGCACAATAGAGAGAACCATGAAATGAATTTCCTTTTTGTTCAAAAGTGTACCCGCGTGTCTCAGCCCTAATCCATCTTCAGGTACACATCTTAACAACCTCGTTCTTAGGCTTGGACTTCTACCCCATTTTTGGTCCCAGCTCGGTCTTTGGCCGGAGATTTCCCCTCATATTCTAGACCATTGCTACCCCGGATGGACCCTGCCGATCTGCCAAGATGCTTGTCCCGACAAATATCCGTTCTCCTCATCTTCGCTAGTCCTGTTAAATGCCGGGAGCATGGCAGAGAAATCACGTAAAGCAGGAATAGCGACGCCCGCACAGCTCTCACTTACCCCTCCACGCCACTTTGTCTCCTTCGCAGAATCATCGGACATTATCCTCTCCAACCTTCCCCCCTCCACTCCCTTCACGCTTCACTTCCTCCCACATTCGTATCCCACCCGGTCCTGATCATTACTTAAATCGCACCGGCCTGCTTTCAAACCATCCTAAGCTCCCGCTGCTGTGCATTCAACGGTTTTCCGGTTGAATTGTCAACATGCGGGTCTCTTTCCTTCTCTTGGCTCCCCTCGTGGGTGCCGCTGTTTCGAACTCTCGGGACAGTCTTGAGCAGTGCCCTGGCTACAAGGCCGTCAATGTTGATGAGCAGAGCTTGTCTTTTAGGGCCGATCTGACTCTGAACGGTGATCCCTGCAACGCATACGGCGATGACCTTCAGGACCTGAAGCTTCTCGTGGAATACCAGGATGGTTAGTATCCCTCAAGCTTCTCGAACATAATCAATTGCTCACAGATTTAGATGACCGTCTCCATGTGATGATCTACGATGCGGATGAGGACGTTTACCAGGTCCCCAGCTCCGTCGTTCCTCGTCCCAGCCCCAACGGTGATCACAAGAAGAACCGGCCTTCTCTGCGATTTGACTACCAACCTGACCCCTTTAGCTTCCGTGTTCTGCGCCAGACCGATGATGGTGACGAGCAAGTCCTGTTCGACACCACTGACACCAACCTGATCTTCGAGAGTCAGTATCTGAACCTGCGCACCTGGCTGCCAAATGACCCGAACCTGTACGGACTGGGTGAGCACACTGACTCACTGCGTCTGCCCACTACTAGCTACACGCGCACTTTGTGGAGCCGTGATGCTTATGGTGTGCCTTCTAACACGAATCTGTATGGCAACCACCCGGTCTATATTGATCATCGCGGTGACTCGGGCACCCACGGAGTCTTCTTGTTGAACTCTAATGGTATGGACATCAAGATCGACAAAACCGATGATGGCCGCCAGTTCCTGGAATACAATACGCTGGGTGGAGTCTTGGACTTTTACTTCATGGCCGGTCCGACTCCCAAGGATGTAGCCAAGCAGTACTCGGATGTCGTGGGTCTGCCTGCCATGCAGAGCTACTGGACGTTTGGTGTATGTTACTATCTCAGTTTGGGGATTGTGTATTCAAGTCTGACAGCCATCTAGTTCCACAACTGTCGATATGGCTATCGCGATGTCTACGATGTCGCCGAAGTGGTGTACAACTACACTCACGCTCGCATTCCCCTAGAGACCATGTGGACAGACATCGACTACATGGATGCTCGACGGGTATTTACTCTGGATCCGGATCGCTTTCCTCTGGAGAAAATGCGTGAGCTGGTGAACTATCTTCACCGACACCATCAGCACTACATTGTCATGGTGGACCCGGCTGTTAGTGACAGTGGTGAGTTTGAAAGAAACATCATCAACCACGTTGGAATGAAGAAGGATTGACACAGATGCACTTGAATAGACAACGGTGCTTTCAACCGAGGCAAGGATGCGGACGTCTTCTTGCACAGCGCGGAGTCGCCTGACTCGCTCTACCAAGGTAATCCTCCCGCCCACCCACACTCTCTAACCTGCTCACAACATCTAGGTGCCGTATGGCCCGGCGTGACAGTCTACCCAGACTGGTTCAAACCCGACACACAGGAGTGGTGGAACGACGAGTTCAAGAAATTCTTCAACGAGCATGACGGTGTCAACATCGACGGTCTCTGGATTGACATGAATGAAGCCGCGAACTTCTGTTCTTGGCCATGCAGCGACCCTGAACAGTTCGCGAAGGATAACGATCTACCTCCCGCGCCTCCGTCGGTTCGCCAGCCGCCGCGCATTATTCCTGGCTTCCCCGACGACTTCCAGCCTAAAAAGACTGGCAAACAACGCCGGCAGACTGGTCGCAAGCTTGGGCTGCCGAGTCGCAATCTCATTTCGCCGCCGTATCAGATTGACAATGCTGCTGGGTCTCTCAGTAACAAGACCATTGCTACTGATATTATCCATGCAGGTGATGGGTATGCGGAGTATGATACTCACAACCTCTACGGCACCAGTAAGTAATCATGTTCTGCGACTTTCCTCTCCACTACGGTTGAGGCATGTTCTAACCCTGCTTCAGTGATGAGCTCTGCATCTCGCGAGGCGATGCTTGTCCGCCAGCCCAAGGTGCGACCTCTGGTCATTACTCGTAGCACATTCGCCGGCGCAGGCTCTCACGTTGGTCACTGGTGAGTCTACTAAACAAAATGCGGCGTGTCCCGAAGTACACTCGTAGCTAACTCCTCTCCAGGCTCGGAGACAACCTCAGCCAGTGGGACAAGTACCGCATTTCCATTGCCGAGATGCTGGCATTCGCCTCGATTTACCAGGTCCCCATGGTCGGCTCCGACGTCTGCGGCTTCGGCGGCAACACCACGGAAGAGCTGTGCGCACGCTGGGCCACTCTGGGTGCCTTCTACCCATTCTACCGCAATCACAACGAGCTTGGCTCCATCGGCCAGGAGTTCTACCGCTGGCCCACCGTGGCCGAGGCCGCACGCAAGATCATCGACATTCGCTACCGCCTGCTGGACTACTTGTACACGGCCTTCCATCGACAAACCCAGACCGGCGAGCCCTTCCTACAGCCGATGTTCTACCTGTACCCGACCGACGACAACACATTCTCCAACGAGTTGCAGTTCTTCTACGGTGACTCACTCCTGATCTCCCCCGTTCAGGATCAGGGCCAGACCTCCGTCGACGCATACTTCCCCGACGACATCTTCTACGACTGGACCACGGGCAAGACAGTCCGTGGCCACGGCGCAAACATCAAATTGACCAACATCGCAGTCACCGACATCCCGATCCATATCCGAGGCGGCAGCGTAATCCCTCTTCGAACGAAGAGTGCCATGACGACCAAGGAGCTGCGCACTCGCGGCTTCGAGATCGTCGTCGCGCCCGACATGGACCACCGCGCCTCGGGCGAACTGTACCTGGACGACGGCGAGTCCCTGAAACCCACTGGCACGTCGATGATCTACTTCAAGTACAGTGAGGGCAAGCTGCACGTGAGCGGCAACTTCGGCTATCAGGCCAACGTGATGATCGAGACGGTCACGCTGCTCGGACAGAAGAATGCGGGATCTCGTCGGGATGTCGACTTCGACGCTGCGCGCCAGTCCGTGACCAAGTCTGTGAATATTCATCTGACTGGGCCTGCGGTCATTGATTTGTGATTTTGTGGAGCGCGGACGGATCACCCTACGAGTGGATTGAGAGTGGATCGAGAGTGGATTGAGAGTGGGTGGCATGGTGGCCCGATCTAGTTTTCGATAGTTTTCCACATCCGAGACGATTCCGCGCTATGGAAGCGTCTTTGGAGCTAAATGAGGGAACCGTAATGTGATCATCTGATTTTTGAAATCATTTCCTTTTTATTTTTATTTTTATTTTTTTTAGTTGAGCATAGCATGAGTCACCGGAGATGAAGTCCAAAACAATAGGGCTTGGTCGGATGCCCGATGTTTCAGGCGTACCATTCCGGTCGGGCTGCGCCAGATTACAGGCCATGTTTTCCATGCAATATCTCCTGTAGTATGCTAGAATATGGTCGATACGACCCATACGAGGTTGAGTTCTCACCTTTGGATCGGTCATCCGCCCTATTTCCCTAGTTTTCTTCGTCGCAGCATTCGCAACAGTGGTAGTACTAGTACTGTAGTACTCAGAATAGTCAAAAAGGAACATTACACATTACACTCCTAGCTTGACTAGAATAAGGGAAGAAGAAATCCCCTAAACGCCAGCTCAGGCCGCCAATATGCCCGCATGACCGGTTGAAGAAAAATGTGGAAAGAAATGGAAAATGGAAGGGAAAGGGAAAAGGGTGCACCACGCGTGAACAGGCCAAGCGTTTGCCCCTGCGCCAACCCCAAGGCGGCCCGTTTCTTTATTTCTAGTTCTACATAGGACTCTGGGGCTAATACCCATAGGGTAGAAGTCATCCGGTTCCTGCGAAGCGAGGGAGCTATTAATACAAATCCGCCTCTGGACCCAATCGGACGTGCTCGGCACCGACTCTCCGTCCGGGGGTGCAGTGGACGGTCGCATCAAGCGCTAGGAGCCTCCAGGGCACGGGCCGTGGGTTTGACGGTTTCTCTGGATACGCGAGGGAGTCGGAAAGTTGAGAACCACTACTGGAGGAGACTGTGAAATTGCCCCTGAATCAAGTTCAACAAGTTGACCTACCTATAGGTAGGTAGGTGAGACGGTATGAGCACACAAAAGTGATCCCTCACGCAATGCGACAGCAGTGTTCAGCCCCCAGTTTTTCTTTTGTTTCAGTCTCAGATCGGGACAATTGGAGTGGGGCCAATCATGGACTCGGGTTGGGCCTCGCTTATAGTGCTCACCTTTGCGTAGTGTCAGAAGCCCACATGTAATAATAGCGTGCATTGGCGAACTATGGGCCGCATGCACACCGCGTGATGGGTCCCTTTTTGTACTTGTACTGTAAATAGATGTAATCTTGCCCACTCGACACCTCATCCAGGGCTCACAGTCAAGAGAAAAATTGGGGCTCCTGGGTCTGGATCCTGATACACTGATCGGCAATGATCGGCCGATCCTGACGTGTGCGTCTTTTTTGAAGTCCGAAGTGACGGGCTACTATTACTGTAGATATGGCATGAGGAAATGAAGGGGCATAGGGTAGTCCGAAAGGGTCAGCCGCGTGTATAGGGAGTAGAAAACGGTGCAGTAAAGTGTGAGATGTGTACGAGATGTGTCTCACCCGCAACGCCAGTCAGACCAGTCAGAGACTTTCCCCAGCAGCTCATGCGGAGGCTCCACCGATCCCTGTGGCCTGTGGCAAGCCCGTTGCCACACCGAGATCCAATCAGTGTGGTGAACGGGATGAATTATGGGTCCAGGGGATGTGCGGCCAATCCTCAGCCTCCCCATTTTTACCGAATTCGTGATAACCTGAGATATGAGTATAAAGTACTAGAAGATGGAACGTCCCCCGGCAACCGTGGAGCTGTTGCCTTTTGTTTTCGGGATCGATCCACTCACTCGTTTACTTAAACCTATTCTTCCCCTCTGGACTTTGGACTTTGGACTTGATCGGTCTTTTCCTCACACAACTTGATTGCTTGATTGCTGCTTGAAAATAATGCCTTCGTTCCTCAAGTTTGCTGCTGCGGCTCTTGCCGCCGCCGCTCCCCTGGCTTCAGCCCAGACCTTCACGGATTGCAACCCTCTCGAGAAGACTTGTCCGGCCGATGCTGGTACCACCGAGTCCAATCTGAGCTTCGATTTCACTCAGTCCGGTTCTCTCGACAAGTGGACCACCACCGCTGGTACCGTCAACACTGGCCCCAACGGTGCTGAGTTCACCATCAACAAGCGCGGTGATGCCCCCACCATCGAGACCGACTTCTACATTCTCTTCGGTGAGATCTCCATCACCATGAAGGCCGCTCCCGGTACCGGTATCGTCAGCTCCCTCGTTTTCGAGTCCGATGATCTCGACGAGATCGATTGGGTAAGTTCATGTGGAGAAAACACGTTTTCGGCGCATTCCTAACCTCTTGGCTTTGCAGGAAGCTCTGGGCGGTAACACCGCGCAGATCGAGACCAACTACTTCGGCAAGGGTGATACCTCGTCCTACGATCGTGCC
The DNA here is from genome assembly GCA_027569585.1 of Penicillium silybi. Lineage (NCBI taxonomy): Eukaryota > Fungi > Ascomycota > Eurotiomycetes > Eurotiales > Aspergillaceae > Penicillium > Penicillium silybi. Next base: position 97,739 of record JAPDFI010000058.1, read on the forward strand.
ACTTGGCCCGCTGTCTCCACTCCCCAGGATACCTTCCACACCTACAAGGTCTCCTGGCAGAAGGATTCCACCACCTGGTACATTGACGGCAATGCTGTCCGCACTCTGAACTACGCCGATGCCAAGGGCGGATCCCGCTACCCGCAGACTCCCATGCGCGTCCGCATCGGCATCTGGGCCGGTGGTGATCCCAGCAACGGCCAGGGCACAATCGAGTGGGCTGGCGGTGAGACTGACTACTCCGGTACCCCTTACACCATGTACGTCAAGAACGTCGAAATCGTCAACGCCAACCCCGCCGAGAGCTACACCTACGGCGACAACTCCGGCTCCTACCAGAGCATCAAGAAGTCCGGTGCCGCTGCCCTGAGCCAGTCCTCGAGCGCGACCTCCACCTCGGCCTCGACCGACTCCAAGAGCGCCACCTCGGCCTCGACTACGGCCACTACCCTGGCCACCACCACCCAGTCCTCCACCGCTGCTCCCTCCACCTCCGGCTCCATCACCGGCTCCTCCTCGGGTGCTTCGACGACCGGCTCCAGCACCGCCGCAGGTTCTAGCTCCAGCTCCGGCTCCGGCTCTGGCTCCACCAGCGACTCGGCCTCCAGCACCGGCTCTGGATCGGGCTCTGGATCTGGCTCCAGCAGCACCACCGCTGGTTCCGGCTCCAGCTCCAGCTCCAGCAGCAGCAGCCCCAGTGCTTCCCCTTCATTCAACGCTGCCGCCAACGTGGCCGCCAACTACCTCGGACCTCTTGGCTTCCTGGCCCTGGTCACTGCCTTCATCCAGCTTTAAAAAAAAAACTAATCACGCCTTTACCGACGAAGCAAACTGGGCTGGAACCGGATTTTGGAATGAGGGACGCCTTTTCTTTTTGAGCCTTGTTCTTTTTTGACTGTATCTTTTTTTTTTTTTTTTTTTTTTTTTTTTTTTTTTTTTTTTTTTTTTGTTGTGGGGGTGTGGGGGGGGGGGTGGGGGGGCGGGGGGGGTGTGTGGGGGGGTTTTTCCCGTATTTTTAGTATTTTTGTTGTTTTTGTGGTTTATGTCGCCCGGGTTT
>JAPDFI010000059.1:0-87859 GCA_027569585.1 Penicillium silybi
GTCCGGCCTGACCTGTTGCAACGGCGCCTGCACCAACCTCAACAACAATCCAAGCAACTGTGGCGGTTGTGGCAACGCTGTGAGTTATCATCCGTTGCTGGTGAAGGCGAAATCACTTAACCCGGATATATAGTGCCCAGTCGGTCAGACCTGTTGCAATGGCGCTTGCGCCAACCTCAATAGCAACTCAGGCAACTGTGGCGGTTGCGGCAATGCAGTGTGTTATCTCCATTACTGTTACGTGCTATGTGATTGACACTCGCTGATCTTCTATGTTACAGTGCGCAACAGGCCAGACCTGTTGCAATGGCGCTTGCACTAACCTTAATAGTAACTTAGGCAACTGTGGCGGTTGCGGAAACCTGGTGTGTTATCCCTATTGCTGTTACGTGTCATGTCACTAGCACTCGCTAATCTTCTATGTTACAGTGCGCGCCCGGCCTGACCTGTTGCAACAGCGCCTGCACCAACCTCAACAACAATCCAAGTAACTGTGGCGGTTGTGGCAACGCTGTGAGTTATCATCCGTTGCTGGTGAAGGCGAAATCACTTAACCCGGATATATAGTGCCTAGTCGGTCAGACCTGTTGCAATGGAGCTTGCACTAACCTCAACAACAATCTAAGCAACTGTGGCGGTTGTGGCAACGCGGTGAGTTATCATCTGTGGCCATTAGAGGCTAAATCACTGACCCTCAATATTGCAGTGCGCAGCAGGCCAGGTATGTTGCAACGGCGCCTGCACCAACCTCAATAATAACCCAGGCAACTGTGGCATATGTGGGAACGCTGTGAGTTATCATCTATTGCTGGTGGAAGCGAAATCACTTAACCCGGATGTACAGTGCCCAGTCGGTCAGACCTGTTGCAATGGCGCTTGCACCAACCTCCAGAACAGCCTAAGCAGCTGTGGCACATGTGGGAATTCTGTACGTTGTCACGTTTCTTGTAGGGTGCCAAATCGCTAACCCTGAATGTTCCAGTGCACTCCAGGTCAGGCCTGCTGCAATGGGGTCTGCACCGACGTGAACACCCCAACGAACTGTGGCGCTTGTGGGAACACTGTGAGTTAAGCCTAAACTTCATACTTCTGGGAGAGTTACTATTGCGGCGATGCTCTTATTGGTAACCTGATCAATGCTCACGCTTCCACAGTGCCCCGCTGGATCGACTTGCTCGTCAGGAGCCTGCATTCCTTGCGCGAGCTTCCAACCGCAGGCCCAATTCGGCGTGGGGCCCAATCCTTTCGGTGTTGCAGTGGGCGACTTCAACGGAGACGGTCACCTCGATATCGTGACTGCGAATACGGGCAGTAATTCAGTGAGCGTCTTACTCGGGACTGGATCAGGCAGCTTCCAGCCGCAGGCCCAATTCGGCGTGGGGTCCAGTCCGATTAGTGTTGCAGTGGGCGACTTCAACGGAGATGGTCACCTCGATATCGTGGCTGCGAATCAGGGCGGCAATTCAGTGAGCGTCTTACTCGGGACTGGATCAGGGAGCTTCCAGCCGCAGGCCCAATTCGGCGTGGGGTCCGGTCCTTCCGGTGTTGCAGTAGGCGACTTCAACGGAGATGGCCATCTCGATATCGTGGCTTCGAATGCCAACGTCAATACAGTGAGCGTCTTGCTCGGGACTGGATCGGGGAGCTTCCAGCCGCAGGCCCAGTTCAGCGCGGGGGTAACTCCGTTTGGTGTTGCAGTGGGCGACTTTAACGGAGATGGCTATCTCGATATCGTGGCTTCGAATATCAACGGCAATACAGTGAGCGTCTTGCTCGGGACTGGATCGGGGAGCTTCCAGCCGCAGGCCCAATTCGGCGTGGGGTCCGGTCCGTTTGGTGTTGCAGTAGGCGACTTCAACGGAGATGGCCATCTCGATATCGTGGCTTCGAATGCCAACGTCAATACAGTGAGCGTCTTGCTCGGGACTGGATCGGGGAGCTTCCAGCCGCAGGCCCAATTCGGCGTGGGGTCCGTTCCGATTAGTGTTGCAGTAGGCGACTTCAACGGAGATAGTTATCTCGATATTGTGACTGCGAATGAGGGCGGTAGTACAGTGAGCGTCTTACTTGGGACTGGATCGGGGAGCTTCCAGCCGCAGGCCCAATTCAGTGTAGGGCCCAGTCCGCGTGGTGTTGCAGTGGGCGACTTCAACGGAGATAGTTATCTCGATATTGTGACTACGAATGTGGGCAGTAATACAGTGAGCGTCTTGCTTGGGACGCCTTGCGGCGCTTAGAACTGCCCTGGGGACTGCGTACCCTGTATGTGCAAGGATGGCTTATACTCTTTGTGAAATAGTGGAGGCCTGCCCGTAGGACTTTTGGGCCTTATTGGGACTTGGGAGTCGGCTTGGGACTCTCGTTAAGGGAATGAAAGCTACATCCTAGATTGGCAGGGCTGGTCTTCATCAACTGAAGATAAGGATGACCCAATCGCGTTGAAGTTCAAGCGCTTCATCAACTGAAGGCAAAGGCGTTCTTTAGGTAGGTAAATGAAACAATGTTCTTTCCATCTGGTCATTAGATAGTGTCCGACATTGGCATGGAAACAGCTCCGGAAATCCAGGGTGTCAGGGTTAACACAATAGTCAAATTAATACATCATACCTATTCCCTAGGGTAGATGCCCGTCCGAATCCTGATAGATTCCTACCCACACGTGGAAGTGTGAATCATCGGCAGGGATTATCAAGGCTTGTAGGTGGGAGTGCGAACGGGCCTGGCTGTGGTGCAAGTGCGAACCTATATGGAAACCTCGAAGGTGCAGTCACGGCCGCAGACGCTGGATCTATCACTCATTTGACCTAGTCACAGCTACCCTATCCCTAAGTTACTCGCTTTAACATCGAGCTAAACCCTTTCCTCGAGGCAGCGGTCCGCCCGTTGTTGAAGCGGACGAGTTGTCGTGATGAAAGGGAACTGAAACGTCTCTGTATCCACCGCGTCCTTACCCTAGTTGTCCCTGCTCTAGCATGTTAATTGGTTGCGCCCACTACAGGGAAGGCGTCGTAATGTACTATTATGTCCTTAATCTAAGTGGCCATGGACACGTTCGCGTTGTTTTGACTATCGACGTGTATCTTATTGACTGCACCAACTCTGGTCGCGGAAGGTGGGCCTAGTTCAATCATCCATCCACGCGGGCGCGGATCTCTACGCTCGAGCTTTCGCTGTGCACCTGTGTCCATAGACTATCTTTTGCGTAGCAGTTTGCTGTTGAGAGGCGTAATAGACCTAGGGTATGGTATCGACGTTGGCGCAGCTTCTGTCGGACGGGGAGGCGGGTGACCAGCGGAAGTTGCCAGGTGTTGGAGCATATTATCTTGTATTGTCCCACTGGTCAAGCACCATACTGTGTTGAACGCCGTAATCATCATGGCTAACGAGAGAACTGGGCCTCATTTTCCTAGGCCAACTGTAACGACTGACTAGGGGTGAGTGATTATTAGTTGAGGCTTATGCCATCAGGAGCCGTTCAAGCCGTTGAAGCAGTTATTCGCCTACAAACAACTGACCACCGGCCACGGCGGTCGTTTGCCGATGATTTCGCTTGTTGAGGTTCTCTGAGCCAGAGACACCCTCGCAAGTGATGACAAGCACACGCAGCACAGGAAGGAGGAAAGAGAAGGAGGTCCCCCAACATCAAAGTTACTTGGCGCCAGGTGGCCTTCCCCACATGATTTGCAGAGATCCACCATAGGTTTCCATGGAATTCCATGAGCTTTCGTTTCGTACGTATAGTGTAATCTTACGTCGCATGGTAATGTAACATACGAGTGGCATTTTACTGCGCCCTCAATTTAATGTTGAGCCGCTCAATAAAAAGACCTGCGCTAATGCCTTGTCGATGGGGCCAGGAAAGAGTTTCTAAGTGTATATTGGTCAAGGCGATTTCGAGAATGGCTGTAACAGCAGTTCGGGACAGTGACTCTTCCATGCAGCCATTATTAATGAGAGCTTCCAAAGGGCGTGATAGATTTCGAACAAGACCGGCGTGAATTGTCAGCCTTCGACGATCATGTCCAACAAGAAAGTGGAATTCTGGAGATCGAATGACCCTACATTTCTTAGTCACTGTATATGTTTATAAATAGGGGCCATACTCCTCAAAGTCGTCCATTTCTGAAGTCCGGTTACACAAGAGTTTCGACTCGCCGGGGGACTCGACAAACTTCACCCCAACTCGGGGATGTCCGATATAAATCAATTGGGCATGAAGAGTGAGGCGCTCCTCTGGACGGGCCAATACAATTCTGCCACATAATCTGCAGTGATCATCAAGGGGAGGGGCATGCGGTAGCCAAGCTGTTCATATCCTTGCGAAGCCAACAACATGACGCATCAGACCTCAGCAATATACGATAACCAGTGACAGCCAATGGCTCCCAAGGCGAAGACACGTTACACGTTCCAACGAGTCACGTGCAACCACAACTAGATTCATTTTCACCACACAGGTTGATACTTACGCGCCGAACCATCCCTACTGCATTGCTGGTGCGACTCTCCGGTGTTTTAGCTTAGCGCCCAACTTGTAGTCAGTGCGGGTGGCTGCCTTAAGGCTTTAATACAAAATAACGAAAGCTGCAGATATTCGACCAAGATTTTTAAACCTCGTCTCACTGCCGTTGACCGATATTCTTGACCACAAAGATACCCTCTTTCCGCTTCCTGTACTGCCATATTCGAAAACAGATTCCCCTGTGTACACTCACAAAGTATTTCTCCAGCCCAATTTTGAAACATACTAGTCTATATTAAATTAGCTGTACGTCGATGTTAGGCTAAGAATAGTTAGATGTCTGTTTTTACATAACATAATTTACTGTATGATACGGGTAAGGTCTCAAACGCTTGGTGACCATTCATGCCCCCCCTCCTTTTCTAAAACAATTTCCCTCGTTCAAGTCATCGCTTTCACTGAGCCATCCTTTCCAATGTTCCCCATCGTGGTTTGTGCAACATGGCACCAAGACTAGCTCCTTCAAAGCTACGATTCATTCATGATATGATTCAGAGCCATTCACTAACCACATCTCAAGTGGCGGAAGAAGCTGAATGCAGTTAGCGTACGATCAAGAATATCCGCAGAAATTTGCGACAGTTCAGAAATATTCACGCACCCCCCAAATTAAGTTTGCTGGAGACGTACCATTACCCCATCTATGGTAGAAGCATTATGCCATTATTTGATGCCCTCTTCTTGGATGAAATTGTCGTCTTTCTCTGGGTTGAATTCCAGACGCAAGTAACTATCTCCAGTATCCGGAGGGCCATCCTTTCTTAAGGATGGTCGAAAAGGGTGGCTCGATCGCACGCTAGGGAGCAAAGTGCCGACTCTCGAGAGCTCTATCCACAAAACATCTCAGGATTCCGCTCGCATCACTTAGTGTACTGCGATATTCGAAACCAAATTTCCCCACATGTTCTTGCAGGTTGTTTCCCGGACCCTATCCTGAAACTCTCCAGTCTAAACCGAATTAATTACCTTGAATACCTGTCAAATTTTAATCGTTTTGCATGAACTGTAAGCATCTGAGATAACCTCCGCTGCCCGCCATTGCTCCTTCAACCACGTAACCTTCGCCCATACTCGTTTTGTACACACCATACTTTCTTTAGTAATGGGAAGGTCGTTATAGTGTTTGGAATGGTAAGTATCGTCCGGAAAGTGCTTCTTTTTCCATGGATTATCTGCCTACTCTGCAATTCTGATCGTCACCAGCACGGTACATCCTGACTGGTTTTCTCATGAAAGGCGAGAAAATACAGCTTATTAAGAGTGGAGGACCTCACAATAAACAGGATTTGGTATTGTCCAAACGGACCCACTCCTATCATGTCTTATGCTATGGCTGAGTGAGATTTAGGATGACAATTCTGGATGTAAACATTTCGTAGAGTGGTAGTGAAGGAAATCAAGCTTGAAAAGCAGACAAACTCCGAAACAAACATTCAAGCCCGTGGTTCACAAGCCCTTTCTGCGGCGACGCTGGCATTTGGAAGATCATGCGCTGCATTGCAGCTCCCCAGCTATGACAACTGAGAAGATATCGAACAATGGTGTCCCTGTGCTAGTGACCACGGGCAGCCTAGTAACGAGATTTTGACTGAACTGCCGCTAGGGTGTAACGAAAAACATGGGGAAGTCTCTTACGTAAACCCTAGCATTGTGGTCGCTCACAGCTGCTTCAGAAGGTAGTGGCTGTGGGCCCAGACTTTGAGGATTCGACTTCGCATCGAACTCCAGGAGCAGTTTCACCAGAGCATCATGGTTATGGCGTGTAGCTATATGTAATGCAGTTGTGCCGCATTCATCTGAAGATTGAATATTGGCACCGTTTTCCAAAAGCAGTTTGGCCATAGTCTCGTTGCCAAAAACTGCAGCCAAACGTAATGGAGTTATGCCGTCTCTTCCTGATGTTTCAATGTTGGCACCGCTCTCCAGGAGCAGTATTGCCACAGTCTCGTGCCCATGGAGAGTAGCCGAATACAATGGGGTCCTGCCAGACATATCTGAAGATTCAACTTGGGCACCGTTGTCCAGAAGTAATTTGACCACAGTCTCCTGGCCAAAGGCGGCTGCAAGCCCCAAGGGAGTCAAGCCGGACCTGTCCGGAGATTCAAGGTTGGCGCCGTTGTCTATGAGCAAGGTGGCCACAGACTCGTGTCCATAACGGGCAGTAAAATGCAACGGTGTCCAACCAAAGTCATCCTTAGTCTGAACTTTAAGTGGACTTGTTTCGAGCAATTTTTGCATCAAATAGAAGAGGCCAAAAAAGGCAGCAATGTGCTCTCCTTTTACTCCAGATCTTGGCAATTCCGGATCTCCAGCAGACCCAATTAACCCCAAACAGCCGGGCAAACACATTTTAGCTTCATTTTGGAGATATTGCAGAGCCATGTATTCGTTCCCAGGGTTTTTCTCGAAAATGATTTCCCCAATTCCGAGCCGAGTATGCGAAAAGGGGGTATTCGGACTGAATTCCTTGATCGAACCGAGAGGGATTCACTTCAAATATATCATATGAGAGGTATGTTAAGCAGCTATCCGTCATTAATTCATGAATTTGTGGGAACCAGGCTTCCCACATCTTCTCGAAGTATGTCTGCGCGGTGTAATGTACAAGCCTGACATTACCGGTTTGCTCATCGACGGTCACTAAGCCACAACAGTATGAGCTAAGCTGGTTAATGTCAGTGATATTCGACTCATCGAATGCTTTAGAGTTAATCTCAATTGCAAGGGCATGTTCGAGCTGAGCCACCTTGAGAGGACTTTTTGCGTTCGTGATCCATCCTATAGTCCTTCTCGCGAGCTCTTTGATATCTGCACTTTGACATTCAATCCTCTTGACGGTCTCATAATAAGCATGCTCATAAGCGTTATACTGAGAGCCAGTGCTAAATTTCTGAATCATGTTTCGAACTCTCTTCTCATTCCCCTGATCGAGGAGTAAGTTGAAGTAGAGTCGAACAAGAAGAAACCTGGGCTATGTTAGCAGAGTACCTGAGTCTTACTGTGAACACTCTTACATCTCTCCAGCAGCCTCTGTGATCCCATTCTTGATGCATTGCTTCAAGTTCGATCTTTTTTGCACAAAATCTGGAAGTTCGACTATACGTAAGTCTAGATAAGATTCGATGTCTTCGCGGCTGGGTTGTATCTCAACGGAAGCGTAAGTCCGGAGGTGGACTGCAATTTCATTGTTGGGTCGCGAAGTTGCCAGTATATTAGAGCCTGTTTCATCACTAAGACTAATAAGCTGGCGAAGGAATGTTTGGCGAACACTGCTAATGCCATCGGAGACCGGACATTCATCTAGGGCGTCAATGATGAAGAAAAATCTTTTGCTTGTAGCAATGATAGATCTCAGCTCGCGGAAAATTTCATCGTTGGAGGGACGGGTCTTCTTCGTTACATGGCTCACATACAACGACTTGACCCCATCAGGAAGTGATATTTGTCGCTGACAGAGCTGTCTCAGAAGAGCACATAGGAGCGTAAGAAGTGTCGGGCGCTCGCGGTAGTCACAAAAGAAATATGTGATTCCAATGCCATCTTGGCTGTCGAAAATCTCCTCCAGGTGATTGATGATGATAGAAGTAAGAATTGTCTTTCCAGCTCCGGGAACACCGAGGCAAAGCAAGATCTGCTGCTCACTCCTGATCCATTCCTTGAACTCTTTAGTTTCCAGGAACCACGTGCCGGTTCCTCTATGACGCGAGTTGAAAACCTCGCTTTGCCGTGTTGAGGGGTTGGTTGAACTCAGCCAGTCTAGTATTTGGTCTCGTTCTTGGTCATCGTGCTTTTGGCAGAGATTCTTAATATCTCTTCTAATATCTAAGACCAGGTCTCTATATCCATCAAATCAGTACTACTAAATTTTGGATGGGGGAGAAAGGCTGGGAATCCGCACTGGTTGATATTGCTGACCACATTATTGAATAGCGAGATGTTGGACACAATTCGTGCTCGAAAAGTGTCAATGTCTGCTTGATCCCACCGGATTCTCTTCCACGCCCGACGAACTGTGTCCTTCCAATACGCAGTTGAGTCGTTCTCTAAAACGCCGAATTTGTCCAAAATGGCTCTAAGCCCGAGAGAGACATTGCGACAGCCTTCAATAGCTCTTTGCATCGCTGCTCTTTGTTCTATATCGAACTCGTTGTCATCAAGGCCGTCTATACGATAGAAGACCGTCGAGAGAGATTCAACCCTGCCATGCCATTAAACGTTACTCTTTGATTTCGCACAGAGAAGGCCGTGGGCGATCATACTCGTCGGTGATAGCTTTGTATTGCCTTGGAGCCTGTGCAAAGCGGCTCCGCAGGTCATTTGCAAGCTGTAAGATCGCCAGGAAATCTCCCACACTATAGCCAAAACTCATATTGAAACTTGGACAGAGTTGACAAATATGGTGTGCTAGAATCGAAAAAGCTGAAGGATTGTTGAGGACAGAAATAGAAACAAAGAAAGAAGAGAGCGAAAGCCTGAAAAAGGGAGTGGTCAACAAGCGTTTTATGTATGCGGGGCCCTGTTACGAAACTTTCAGACTTGATTGGCAAGGAAGCGTAACCATTTTCTTCCAAATTCTGCCTGATGAGCAAAATTTTATCGGCGCAGTCCTTCTTGGGCAATCAATTCTTCAGTTGAGGGCCATGTGCTCCTCATAAGAACGCTCTTCTTACTGGATGGTCACCTTTGAAGGAGAAATTCGTGGCCGGTAGGATTGCGCGCGCTAAATAAAACAAGATAAATTGGGGGCCAAGAGATAGATAAAGAGTCTTGATTGGTATAAATAATCAGTAGCGAATCACGGAAACTAACTGGATGTGCCGAGACCCAAGTTTAGCCAATTGGCTTTTGTTACGTGGCTTTATATGGAAAGGCGAACATCTGTGGAGGGGCATGGAGGTTGCACGCGTTACGAGACGGCTATTTATGTAATTCTGTTTGCAGCTAACTACTCGTCCTTTTCAAGTTCCTTGGCAGAGTTTCGTTTTTCCGGCTCCCATTGCAGCGTTTTTCGCACAGGAACTCTTTCTTTTCCTCTCTCTCGAGACTAGTCTCTCATTGCTAGAGCGGGGTGTATTCTCCTACCAAAACTCCAACGCAGAAGTCACCTAGTATGTCAGAAACAGTCAATTATTGCCGCTTTATGTAAATGATAAACGGTAGACAGATGAATTACCTTCTTCTGAAAAGAACTTTTGGGTAAGATTCCCCCGCGCAAGGAAACTTGGCGGCAGCGGATCGAGAAGGCGTATCATTTCGGCAAGATGTGCCCGACTCCTATAAGTCTGAAATTCTGGGTCCTGACCGCTAAACAAGGACCCTCCTTCGAAAAGGTTCCAAGTCTGAGGATGTAAGTCCAGAAATTTTTGCATCAGGATTATCGATTTACAGACAGAGCAACCACGGCAACCACGGCATCATTCTTCAACAAAATCCCACCACGTAACTGCTGTCCTTGTTCCCATTGGTCTCAAACCCTGATATAGCGAGGATTTCGCGCCACAATGGAACAGGGCAGGTAAAACGAGCGATCGATGTGAGAGGTCACGCTTCCACCGACGCCATTCAATGCTATGGCACGTGCTTCCCCAGTGGCCAGCTATCGCTTCCCGGACCCATTTCTGTCCCAGCTGTTGCTTCAATTCCAGCGTGTCGGCCTCCAGTGTAGCATTTTCGAGATGGCGAAGCGCATCCATGATGATGGCGGCGGCCGGAGCTTCGCAAATCTCCAAAACCTTGTCAGCGGTCGAAAGAGGCTCAAGCCCGACAAATCGGCCGAGACCAAATTTTCCTACCTCATTGTTCAGCAGCGCGATGGCTTCAATGAGGGGGAGTTTGTTACCGTCGACGGAGACGAGATTGCCATTCTCAAAGCCCAGTGTGAGCTTTTGAGGCGTATGATCTTTGTAGCGTCGCGTCCATTGATAGGCATCTTCCGGTCTGGGGAAACACTCCAGGTCACCCAGCGGACAGTCCTCGAACTTCCGACACCATAGGTTTTCATCGCCGCTCAGCTTGCGTTCAGCCATGATGGTCAGCGCCAGAAAATCTGAGTGTTCGATGAGGGTTAAAGCTTGTGACGCGGTTTCTGAAGAATTATCTACTTCAGCCTCCTTGAGATTAAAAAGATATCGTAAATACCAGTCCCGTCATCCAAATCAAGACAGTACCGCGGTGATACTTGGGGAGCCTCCCAACCCAATATGTGGGTGACAACCTGGAGCTGTAGCGCGAGCGGCATCAAAGCGCATGACTTGTATCTTTTATTGGGTATGTCGCACTTCCGGCACGCGCTAACTATGCATGGCTCCGAATATTGCAGGAGAAGTTGCAAGAGCGGGGTGATAAGACGCACCTACATTGGACCAATGAGCTAGTAGCTGTTAGATGTTTGGCAAATAGAATCGCGGAAGAAAGCCTAGTGGAATCCTAGTGAAATTGCTACAGATCTAGGCTCCCTACCCCTCGCAATTACCTAGCAGACTGCACCTACAAATAGTGAAGGCATCGGGCAAACGCCAAATCTTGCTTAATATTGCTGGCAATCCAAACATTTTCATATTCACGATCTCCCGTAAGGCCTCAAGCGAACATAGAAGCGGCAATGACTATATGCTAATTCATAGCACAGGGATACCCTTTGATCATCAATATGCCAGATCATCCTACGCCAGGAAAGGGTGAACAGGCAACTGTTGGCCTCAAGTCAAGCTTGAAAACATTGCAGCAGCTCACTTCTTCGGCGGAAGCTGCCAAGAAACATCGGGATGACTCCAAGCATGAAAGAGCCGAGCGGAAGCTAAATGAAGCTATTGAGGCAATGGCCAAACATGAAGGCGGATCGAAGGAAGGGAGGGGAAATTAGGATGAAGTGGCAAAGATGATAATAGTTTGAATTTTTAGGCAATTTCTGTACTTTCTTTCAATCTGCCTCGTTGAGAACTTCAAAGGCCGCCCTTAAGCGAGCATCATACTCAATTCTATCGCGCTGCTTCGCCGCCCCGACTATCACGAAGTCCTGAGACCAGTACCATGGCATTGTCTCTTGGAAGGCATCTTGATGATCTGAACAATATTGAATGAAGCGTGGCTGAATTTGCTTGTAAAAAACCGAAAAGAGACCGGTTGGACTCGCAAGTGCAAGAGAGAACCAGAAAGTTCCAGATCGCCAGCTCCGGTCCATTATCTCGGAGAGATTTGCTTTGTCGGAAGTCATGTCCCGCAACTTTTCTTCGTTTTTCATGATTTCCAGGAACTCGGACCTGACAGTATCATACTCGACTGCGTCGTCAGCAATCTCGTCGACAGCTTTGTTTGTAAGCCAGGTAGGCGTGCGAATCATTTCGATTGGACGAGAACAAGCCCACTCAAGGTCAACCAACGAAGTGATATGCCAATTGTCATCAACAAAGATATTGCTCTGATGGAGATCGGTAAAAGTGAAAGCGAAAGGGCCGCGGCAGAGTTCTTTCGTGAAGAATGATGGGAATGTTGCTTGCATCGCAGTCAAAGCTGATGCTTGATAAATGTAGTCACTCATACCATTTATTGCATTAGCCTGGTTTCTGAGTCGACTATTGTGGAGTCCCAGAAGGTCCACGATGTACGAATCAGCGGCCGAATACGTGTGGTATCGTGGCATATTCGTCGGGATGTGATCATTTTCTAGGTCTTGAATTTCAAGTGAAAGAGGGCGGTTTGTCAACTGAAGATAGCCGTCATTGTCGATAATAAAAGAGCCAATCGATGGAAGAGGTATACGCGCCATACTCAACAATATTCGAGAGAGATCGCGAAAAAGTGTGCGGCGGTAGCGAGGATCTTGGTGTCTTTCCAGCCAGGTTGACGAAAGCATTTGCCCTCTCTTACTCTCGATGTACTCGACAAGTAAGTAGCCTGAAGCCAAGGTATCCCCTTCGTATCTCGACATTCGTGAATCGAAAACATATGATGAAGGTAGAGGGCGCCCAAAGCACGAAAGAAGCATGCGGCGAAAGTATTGGAAAATGCGGCTTAGAAAAGGGAGGTTGTCGATATGGGACAGCTAAGAAAATATATCAGTATAGCCTCTATTAGTTACGGAGAGAATAAAAACCATACAGTCTCCCCATCAGAGGTGGCAAAGCCGTATAGACGAGGAATGGGAATATCAGGGCAATTCTCTTGAAGCCAAACGTACGTCCCTGCTTCGCATCGTATCTTTTCATCAGAGTTCCCTGGACAATATTCCTCGCCCACCCGGTATGGAAGAGGTAATCGAAGGAGAACTCGAGTTCCTGGCTGTTTTCTGGCTTTCCAGTCCTTGATAGAAACTGGAACACAGACGTTGAAACTTCCATGAAGCCAATCTTCGACATCGGCCACTTGGCATAAGACAGTCGACGGTAGGCCCAGATGATGAGTTATAACATCCTTGATCCAATCCCGGTTGTTAGACAAGCTGGCAAAGAAATCATGTTGTCGATTGTGATACTCGAGTCGACGTAAAATGTTGACCTCTTCTTTTCTAGCCTTGGAGTAGGTGATCTCACCTCTCAGGAGTGGGAGTGTCTTGGGCATTGTGCAGGTGATTGCCCCCTTGAAGCGCATGAATCAATCTTAACCCCTTTAAAGTGCAACAGCAAATGGCAGTGGCTGGACGTACCGCCCAGCTCACCGCCTGTCGCACAGGGCCGTTCGCGTTGAGTGCCAAATGACAGCAGGAATATCCTTCTCTCATCTCTCCATCCTTCTTTCTCTGAAAAAATTTGCTTATCTACCAGAAACCTTCCGTCACCAGGCTGCCGGCTATAAAAAAAAGGGCAATTTAAACGCCTGGAAAATAGAACATATTAATGAAGAATTATTTATCCCAAAGCCATCGGCTGATACTGCACAACATAGTAGAGTAGAATTTCCATGCGTATACTGACTATACTTGTAACAAAGGAAATTCATTTAGAAGAAAAAAAAAATCAGAAATGAGCCGGCAAATAGATGGCCCAAAATTCATCACGTGCGGACTAGCGTTGTCACGGTTTCACGAAAAGACGCGGGTCGCGACTTTTCACACCGATGGCTTTTAGTGCTAATTTTGAAGAAATACTATATTTGAATGTTGCCTAGGCGTTACAGGCCTCATTGTTGCTCAACTGCCCTCGTCTTTTACTAGCTCCTCTCCAGCGGGCAGTCAATAACAGTCATTATCAACAACAGCGCGAGATTCCTAAACTACCCGAGCTACTCGGGGTCTAGTTGGAGAAATCCCCTGTTGCGTCTGATCGTCGTCGTACTCTTGCCCTAGGGACCTGCGTGCAAGCGCACGTCGTAATTTGAACTCTCAGTCGCAAATCCTGACAGCCTCTACGCGTCCGATATCTTCCCACCGCGCACCTCCCGGACTTCGCTTGCACAATATAATCGCATTGTCTTCAAGCTTGGAGCATCAAGAAGCCAGAGCGTGTTATACCTTCCAGGAGAGAATCTATAATGCTACAGTTTATGATTCATCCGTGCTGTGGTAAATGGTGTTCTAGCCGGAGGAACGCTTTGCGGTTAGAAATGGGGACTGTCGCTGATAGGAGAATGATTTTGGAATGGACATTTGGTAGGGCTAGGACAAGGATTGTAGTAGGATGGAGACGGCCGGTGGCCCGTCTGAGTTTGCGGGCGACTGCGACGAGCGGACTCGACAGATGCTGGGGTATCGACCACAACGGGTGAACTGAGTAACAAACAGTGCAGTAGGCGCTTTCCAGTCCCCTCGAAAGATCAATCTTTCCGAAGGTGACTTGGAAGCGGATGTGAACTGTGCGCCTCGCCCGTAGTAATATCACCAGTAGAATATTGGCGAGTTCTACCGTCAGACTATGTATGCCAATTTTGCCAAACCTACGCAGATGACCGCAGTGTCATGGCGAACTGGGAGCGGCTTTTCTCCATTGAGCGCCGTGCCTCAGCTGGGTCATCCTGGTGATGGGGCCAAAATCCAACCGTTGGGCATCATGGTCCCAAGCAGAGACCAGGGTAACGGCGCTCGAGCCTTGAAGTCACCAGTCAACAAAGCTTAGGCGTGGCTGTGTGCAGATGCCAAGAGATAAATGTTTCAGAAACAGCGGTTATACCCAATAATATATCGCCATAGCCTAGCTGAGCGGTCTGTGCGGCCAGCGCGCCGGCCCGAAGGATTCTCGCCCCCTCTTCCGCACACCCTCTTGCACACCCTGTACACCCTCGCGCATACCCTCCCGCACACCCTCTCTATTCTGCACTCCTAGGATGACGCGAATCAAAAGCGGGGTCACCCTCCTGCTCACCCGGGCGACACCCACCCTACTATTGATCGAGCAGAAGCCACACGCCGGCAGGTTAATAGTTAGGTGGGTGACCACTAGCGAATCCCTGCTGTTGTATGTTTTTTTTTATCTCGGTTTTGATACGCGCAGCGCGCGCGTCTTCCAGTTTCTAGAGCCCAATCCCGTGCAGGCTCAGCGTACTGTAAAATCCGCAGCGAAATTTCGGAAGCAGGATGGGTCTACATGACTGACCTGGCTGATCTTGTTGAACTTCCTTTCCAGCCCGATGATGCGCAATGCACGTTACTGAAGAAGCAAAAAAAAAGGAAATGTTTGACCTCACCGCCACTTTAGCGGTAAGTAGGGAAAGACCTGTCCACTTCAGTGATTGGAGGCGTTGTCGTGAGGCCCTGTCGTGAGGCGCTTTATCTGGGAACGGATAGGTCTGGTGCAGGAAACACGTAGTCAGCCTCCGTTACACAGCTTGACCTATTGATAGACAAAAAAGAAGGCATGTGATAGAGGTGTGAGAGATATCTTCAGTTGCTAGGCTTATTCACGAAAAAGACGATAAGATTCATCTGACTTCGCTCGGGATCGCATCTTGAAAAGACTGATGTTTTAACAATTTCACCGCAAGCATGACAATTTATCTATCATCTATCAGTGCATGGAACTATAAGAATATATAGCGATCGACGCAAATATACGGCCTCACCGCTAATCTCGAGCCTTCACTTGCATTGCGAATACGATCTTGCTGTGTAAGGGTGAAAAGACACATTAGCTCGGATCTATATAAAGTGAGAAGTGAACCGCTCTGAAGGAGCGTTTGCAAATTCTTTCTCAAATAGCTCCCTGAATATGTCAGAAGAGTCTCTGTGCCAAGACTGTCCTAGTGGTTTGCGCCTCCCATCCATACTCCACTACGCTTCTCTCGCTTACCTTTAAATACTATCCCTAGATCCAAGATTAGCATATCATCTTAGCCTTCTGAATTTGGAAACTCTAGATGAACGAAACGAAGAAACGTCTCTTGCCCCTATCTTCACAGGCCAGGTTCTCGACCAATGTGAACTCGGGCAATCTTCTCAACCTCTTCATAAAATTTCGCAGTACGGATTGCTAGGAGGCGTCAGACAATTCAACACCCCAAGTATACCAGCACTACGGGAAGATGACGTCTCGGCAAAAGATCCACGTCTCTTTTTCAACGTTGCTTCACCCTCAAGTACTTTCATATGTGGCTCTCAAGGCTCTGGTAAGAGTCATACTCTGTCATGTATACTGGAAGGCTGCTTGATTATCTCCAAGGCGGGTAGACTTTTGAAGCCTCTTACCGCCGTCGTCTTCCACTACGATAGTTTCATCTGCGACAACGGAGGATCACCTTGTGAAGCAGCTTTCCTCGCTTCCCACCCCAACATCAAAGTGAGAGTATTGTGCGCTCCAACCAACATGGCAACTATACGGGTAATATGCAAGACCCCCACCTACGCTCTGGTTCGTGATCTCACCAGACTCAAAAGGGAACATACGCGCGATTCAACATTAAGGTTGAACCACTGCAGATAGATCAGGCCGATCTCAACACCAAACGTATGATGGACCTTATGGCAGCTGGCCAAGAAAACGGGCCAATACCACTGTATATGCATACGGTGCAGCGTGTTCTTCGAGAAATGCGGCTCTTGCAGCAAGCCAATGGAACCGCGTTTGACTATAGGGAGTTCAAACGGAGAGTTCTAAATTCCGGTCTTCTTCCTGCCCAGCTCGAGCCCCTTCAACAACGTCTTGACATCCTGGAGAGTTTTATGCCTTCGCAAGAAGCGGGGCCAACGGCGGGCAAGCAAAAGAGCAAACCGAAGCCTCGGAGATTAGGCTCCGACTGGACACCAAAGGTGAGGATTTCTCTGAGCTATATGATACTGGGAATATGCTAATGGAAAAGCCCTCTCAATTGACCATTGTGGATCTATCTTGTCCATGTATTTCTCCCGATACAGCCTCCTCTCTCTTCAACATCTGCTTCGGAATATTCATGGAGCAAACGACACAAGTTGGTAGAATAGTAGCTCTAGATGAAGCTCACAAGGTTCGTGGTATTATAGGAGATACACTCACTCCTATTAACAATCACTAGTACATGACCAATTCCGTCGAGGCTCGAAGGTTTACGGATACTCTTCTCTCTACAGTTAGACTGCAACGTCACCTTGGAGTTCGTGTCGTCATCTCAACGCAAGAACCGACTATTTCGAGCGATTTACTCAGTCTGTGCTCCGTTGTCATTGTCCACCGATTTTCGTCCCCTGCATGGCTCCGTTCTCTGAAAAGCCATGTGGCTGCAGCTGCTCTAGAGGAGCAGAGCAATTCGGAAACGGCTGAGTGCGGCGATAATATTACAGAGAAAACCAAGGTATCTAAAGGAATACCGATGTTTAATCGGATCGTCCAGCTTCGCGTGGGAGAAGCCTTGATTCTTTCCCCTAGTGCTATGTTGGGCATTCCGGCAAAAGGCTCGAGCCCTAGCAAACTAGAAAGACTGGGCACAGGATACTTGGTAATCAAGGTGAGAGAGAGGTTAACGGAAGATGGCGGGAAGAGCGTTGTATCTTCTTGAGAATAAGCTCTAGTTCAATACAAATTAATCTCCGTTTGCAGCTTGCTGATGGACCTTTTTCCGACCTACTTTCCGATAAGATCCGCACTGCGTCATCAGTCCTTTCCAGACCTTAAATATGCCCTGGTTTCCGTCCGAAGGTGCCAGGAAGCCGGTCTTCAAAGTCGCTATGGAAGACTCTGATATCGTTACCAGTATTGTCGACTTGACGAGGGCTGTTCAGAAACTTTCTTTTGTCCTCCATGCCATCCGCCCTTCTGGCACCTCCCCGAAAGCAGGATGGCTGTATAGAGCCTCAATCAAAGGCACGCCCAGTGTACAAAATTCGCTCGATGATATTTGTGCTCGCAGCACGGACTGGGTGCTGCCCACGAAAGAAGATGTTGCTTTACATTTTGCAGAGTTCCACTCTGACGAGACGAATCAGAAAAGCACCGCTTTGATTTCGGCGACAGACGATCTTCTACGAGCAGTTAAGAGAGCATATCGGAAGGGCCACAACATCATTGATGCCAGCCAAGTCTTCATCTACATTATCCATAGCTCCGATTTCTTTTACGCAAAAGAATTGCGAGACATGGTCAAAGAACCCCATTTGAGATGCCGATTAAGCCCGGAGTCTTATAGACGGCTCACATCTGGGGATTCCGAGCATCTCTACGACTCCGAGGCTGTCTTTTTGCATAAGATTCCTCGAAAGAGCATTAAATTCTGTGTGACACTCCAGAAACTGATCGACGGAGGTCTTCTTGAAATTCTCCCAGGCCTGAAAGAGAGATACAATCAGAGCCGAATTTCTTGTCTCCGAAGGGTATTCGAGATCATATGGAAGCCAGCTGCTCCTATGATCCAGCTCAATTGGCAAGAGTATACTAGAGATTATTTTGCATCGTCGTTTCAAAAGGAACACAGATGTCAAACGAAAATTTGTGGAGTGCCAAATCCCTGCTTTTGGACTCTCCATATATAAGGGATGAAGTCAAGAGAGTGTGTGCTGGATTGTTCGATTCTGCTATTAGCTCGACGCCAAAGTCGATTGTCATTCGGAGGGGTCCAAGATTCGCTGATGATGAATGTTGATACGCCAGTATGTCGCCTAGTATAGTTTCCAATGCTTGGTATTTGTGCAAACGCAGCTGACCCGTCTCTGTTTAGGTCCTGTATGCATAATAATTGCATCCAGTCTATGGTTAGCTTTACGAGAGTGTGTCATGGTAGCAACTTGCAATACGGAATGCTTCGGACAGAGCAATGCGCATACACTGCTGCATATTATGTCTATATTTGAGCAAAGCATCAAGGAGATTACCAACGATCCCATTCGTAAAGAATGGGATTATGAATGTAAGTAGGTGGCGGAGACTAAGGAGCGCCGAGAAGTACGTATGAAATCCGTACTCACTCTGTCAACTTTATCCTCTTACTAGAATTTCGCCGCTGCGCATAGGTTGAACGATCCCTAATTAAACAAGAAATAATATGTTTCCCTGGTCGACAAAGTCTCCGTTATAATCTTCAAAACTCCTCTTCCCTCATTTCTGGCCCTTGGTGGCTAGAGAAAAGCGCGACGATGGTTGCCGCCGCCCCAAGGACCCGGACTTTATGCGCCCTGGAGGCATAGCAAATGATGGATGCAAAGAAGACTATCCCATGGAAACATGCTACCATGGCATGGCACCACTAGCATATGTGGGTTCGATTGTTTGTCTGCGCACCTTTTGCACAAGGCACATCTACCGGTTTATTGGTCTTATAGATCGCCAGTCGCTAACACGTGAATGAACTCCAGCCAACTCGGGCAGGGGGTTTATTAACAAAGCAGACATGCTACGGTCGGGGTGGGTTGATATTATAGTGGTCTCTGAAGGAGGAGGGAAAGGGATTGACGCGAACCAGTCTCATGGAGGATATTTTATCATGTAAGAACCGCTTGGAAGACCATGTCAGTTTTACCAGAGTTAAGAAATGGAAGGGGCCAGCCCTGTAGTTGGACAATTAATGCAGGCTCTAAAAGATGGCCGCTTGTTCTGCCTTCCTCTTCTTCGGATATCCATGCCGAGGCCGCCAGCAGTGTGTATCCATGAGGTGATAAGTCAACTCCTCCCAACTTTCGAATTTTGTCAAGCAAGCGGGATGCTCACAATTGAAGTTGCCATTCAGTCGATTCAAATGGCTTCAACATGAGAGTACCACTCTGGTGGACTCGTGATAAATTGGACCATTCGTTTCGACGGACACCGGTTCTTGTTTCCTAAGCAGAACGGACAGAATCCGGCCTTAATAGGGACATTACGGAACATCAGCGGGTCACACCGAAGGAGTCCCTCCGGAGTATCAAGATGCTCTTGGCAATGGTATTCCCATTGCCATGATGTGGTAAACCAACGGTCACATTCAAAACACATTTCGGCAAACCTGTGTTCACTCGCGCGCTGTCGGTGTGCTTTATGGCAACGGTAAAGATGTAACCATTTTCTATGGGAGTTGAACCTATAATTGTTAGATCTGATCTGTGGCATACTTCAGCATGCAACATACCTATCTATTGCTTTCCCACAGAGACATCTCCCATTCCAAGGGCGCAGCCCCTCACGATAAGCAATAGGGTTGGTCTGTTTACAGAGATATTCCAAAGCCTCCAGAGCTCTTCTCCCATCATGATGCCGCAAGCTGACTTTCTGGGGAAGTATATTTGCCAGTAGATCCCGTTTGAGTTGGATCTTTTGTTTCTCCTCGCGACCTTCAACAGAAAGTAGCTAGAAGCCCCGCGACATCATTGTTTCGTCGAGCGCGCGAACATCCTCTCGGTCCTGGAATTCGAATTCCGCTTTCGCCGGAAGCGTGTGCCACAAATGCGGATTTTGGTACATCCCCATTCCCCGCCGATTCTGAATAGACCCAAAGAACGGCGGAAAGCTCTGGCCCTAGGTGAGACCATCCTTAGGTAGATAGGTAGAGTGACAGAAAGGACGACATGACAACCGTGAGTGGCACACGGTTAAAAGTAACAAGAACTGGGTACTGGCATATGGAGTCTACGCTTTTAAAGAAACCGCGATGTGGCGCACGGTGAAAAGAGCCAGGAGGCAGGTAAAGTTACGCAAATCTTATTGATGCTGATCTTCAGGTCACACAGAGAACTATTCAAAATAATCATGCAGGATACGGAACCGTCAGGTGGTGATCAGCATCTAATATTCCGGACTCATCACAACATCATGAGACTGGCAGCCGCAGCAGTCAAAGCAGTCTTACGAGAGTTGATACGACGCATCGGCGCGGCTGACATAGAAGTAGTGGCACCATTATTAGACTGACCAATCAGGGCGGGAAATTGATCCTGCCCTTCAACAAGGACAAGTGCCATGCCGCTCTTGCGACGCAAAAGAATATAAAGTTAGCAAGTTCAAGATTATTGGGATTATTGAGGATAGGGCGGTCTAGCAATTGTACTTACCACCATGTGCCACTGGATATGGCAATGAAAGATCCACGCGCCGGGATTATCAGTAACATATCTGTTTTTTAGAAAGATAAGCTACTGTCTGGCCAGTAAACTATTCAGGTAATTTACCGGATCAGGGCCCATCCCGATGGAGGAAGATTAGTTGTGTCACGATAAGGAGGGTTTCGAAGATTTATTAGGGATTCAGGGGCGTCCATCGCGGAATCATACGGGAAAGACCCGCTACCGGACCCGAGCACCCAGAAATTATGGCCGTGTAGGTGCATGGGATGGCTCATCTGCGGTGAGTTTACCTCCCATTAGCTCCAGGTGTCCACATCTATAGAAAGGTCCTTGGAATCACCGATTGAACAGACTTACCGTATCCATCGAATCATTTGCAATCCTCATAATAATATCAATCGTTGAGTTAGACGGCACATGGATGGTCGTATTCGCCTGCCAACCGTCTGATAAGTTACCCTGGATGATTGGTATTTTTGGCTCAGAGTATGAAGTGTCATTCACTACCCATGTCACAATGTCGGTCTGGTTAATTATGAAAGCGTATGTCTTATCTGCTGGTCCCGAGGGAGGGCTGACAGGTGCGAAGGGAGAAAGCAACTGAGGGTTAAGGACGCTGGTATCAGGTTTGGCTGATCCGTTGGTCAACATCCAAACGGCCGAGGGATCGACTGTGACGTTCATTGGAGTTCTACTGGTCATAACGCTCATCTGCAAAAGAAAACGAAAGAGTCAGCACGGGCATAACATAGTCATGACTTGTGTACCAGTCTTCTTACGTTATATGAGACAATAGCTTGCCCTTCAAGCACTTGTTGCATGTCGCCATTGGGGTATGATGCGAATCTGAGATAGTAATTCCCCAGTTTCTGATCAAGTCGAATCATTACTGAGTACCGTTGACCGACCTCTATTTCCAGGACCTAAAATGACGTATGGTGAGCCCAGGCTGGGGAATATAACGGATGCTTTCCAAAGATTTGCTCACTTTCACCTCCTGTATTTCCACATACAATCCGTCGGCAGCATATACAAACAGAGAGTGTGCATCCAGAGAGACACGTAACTTGCTGACTGCACCGGAGTTGACCAGGTTCAGCGCGAGCCAACCACGCGTGTGATTCGCAGGGATGGTGAGCAAGGACGAAGAGGTATTGGTGCAGGTCTCAGGTGGGAGTGAGCTGGCATTATAGCCTTGTCTAAACATCATGGGAGGCATACAGCCACGGGGACTCAACGAAGTCATGGACGGTGACATGTCCGACGACGTCATTGTAGATGACATCGGCATTCCGCTGCTGGACATTGAGGGAGTCGGCATTGCGGACATAGAAGAACTAGACATAGTCATATCCATGGTTGTGTCCGTAGCCATTGTACCTGTTGACAGCTGAGAAGATGTGGCGAATGCGTCCATGCTCATGTCCATGTCCATGTCCATGTCGATTCGTTTTGCCATTGACATTGTCATCATTGATGAAGAAGGCTGGTTCATGTCTTCATATCCCATATTGGGTCCTGCCTGAAGCATATACTCCGGTAAACACTCAACCCTCCCGAATCCGTTGGCAAGGATGCTGTCGACGCAGTTTGGAAAAGCGCCTGTCTCGAAGTATCGAGCGTAAATGGTGTCCGAAAGCTCATGTGTCCAGTCATTCAAAAGAATGGACATGGCTTCTCTCTCCGTCTGCAGAATGATATCACGCTCGTGTGGGCTATGAGCAAGCTTTTCAAAAGGCCGCAACCTTTGGGGGGATGGCCGTATCAAGAGTGGCCCTCTTATGCCGTCATTGTAGTATGCTCTAACGTGGGAATGATACCAGAAAAAGCCATACTGATCTTTGACCGAGAACCTATAGGTAAAGTTACCTCCAGGAGGTATGGGATACTGTGGTTCAGAATGAGTAATGAGAATATAAATTACTGTTAAATATTTAAGAACTGACCTGCGTGACACCGGGCACTCCATCCATATCAGGGCTTCCCCGTTGCAAAATCCCTGTTATGGCATAATCAGTGATTACGAATTTCGGTTCTAAAACAAAACTGTCTCTCATAGAAGTGACTTACCGTGCCAGTGAAGGGAAGTATCAACGGGGAGGTCGTTCTTGACAAAGATTTCCAGATCGTCACCTTCGTCTGCCTCGATTAGCGGTCCCGGTAGCTGGCCATTGATCAGAAAGACTTCGCGGCTGACGCCATCTATTTAGAAATTAGCTCTGCAAGTCCCAAGTTTGACGATCACGGTCCACATACCCGGAGCTTTAATGTCAGTATGCACCGTCAAGTTGTATGTACGGAGAATAGCATTTGAATGAGACACAAAGTAACAAAGTGCAAGCCAAATGACGTACGAAGTCCGGCAGACGGACATCTTTGGCAGGTAAGGAGGAGCTACCGCAGAAAAGGCACGCTCTAATCCCTAGTCAGGGCGAAAACGTCGCCATTATTATATCGATCACCTATCCATCACCTCCACACAGCCACGAGACTGCGATATTTTCGCGGATTTTAGCGCGGTCTTGGCATTGCACGTTGTCAGGGGCATGGTGCAAACCTGGCCTATCACACGCTGGTCTTATCAGTTTCAAGCGCCAAGAAACCAACCCAAACGGCTCGAGCCAATGAGCTCCCAAAATGCAGGGAGTGGCCTACCCAATAATCATCTGTGGTTGATTTGAGAAATTAGCCTTCCATTGATTACACTATCAAATGGCACACAGTGTACAATTGGCAAGCGAGTTTTTGCCAGTGACAAAGGACTGTCTTTGTCTTCGACGTGATTTTCAGGCAGTCGAACGGATTCGGGGACCATTTCACATCGCGAAGAGCACGCCCCACGTACCAACGAATCATACTAACCTCTTGTTACTCCTGGGACCTCCAGGACAGACACGACAACCAGCCGTTGAGAAAAGAAACGGATACTGATTTACCGTCATCACCATTACACCGCAAAGTTAAAAACTGGACTTGGATCCCTGTTCCTGAGTTATGTAGAGGACTGGTCTTGGCAGCGAGAGGAA
Organism: Penicillium silybi; assembly: GCA_027569585.1. Classification (NCBI taxonomy): domain Eukaryota; kingdom Fungi; phylum Ascomycota; class Eurotiomycetes; order Eurotiales; family Aspergillaceae; genus Penicillium; species Penicillium silybi. Next base: position 23,912 of record JAPDFI010000059.1, read on the forward strand.
CTCCGTCACGATGGGTCTGTACGAGAGAGGCAGAGCGAAATGAAATGAATAGCGGAGACACGCTGGGCAAGAGATGTAACTATGACTTCATAAACCATGATTGATAAAGGGTATCCGAGAATAGATGGTAGGTCTCGACCGTGACTGCTTCGTAATTCGAAAATATCATTCGTTCTGGCCCTCGAAATGAGCAATCGGCACCGTGTCCAATCCGGTATATTGTTCTCGGTATTCTCGGCATGCCGGAAAGGTGTCCGATTTAGTAGAAAAAATCAGACTCTCATTGGCGCCAAGAGTGGCAACTGAGTTTCGCAGAATCTCGTGCGCGATAAGAGACGCCGATGCCAAGTGCAGTTTAGGCAGCCTCAAGCACTCGAAGTAAGTGGGGCCAGGTTCAAGGTGAGTGGAATGGCATGGTAATCATTTATTTCGATCTGTCCCAGTAAAGGCAAACTCTCGCAGGTGTGTTCTGTAGGGAATGACTTGGGTTGGTCATTCCAAGGAGTGGGATGCCGACCCCAAACCGTGGGGGCAGCCGGGGGGGTTGAGGGGGGACAGGGCCCATTCTTATGGCTCTGTTCTTCATCGTCCGCCCATTGGCTTCCAGGAAGATGACTAATCGCATGTCGCCATCTGTCGGGTTACGGACATGTAAAATCTCCGGTCCGACCAATGGAATTATCACGAGTCTGGACTGCTTCATGTGCAAGTACTAGCGATTTTGTGCCAGTATCCGGGTAGAAGGAGACCTGCTGCGAAGGCCTCCGGTGATGGGTAACCTTTATGGACGTGGGGATATGGACACTCAGCCCGGATAGCCAAGTGTCAACATTAGACCTAGGTTGTTTGTTTCAAGGCCAGCAGTGACGTTGATCTAATATTTTGCCTCCACATAGGCCAGGGCTCAAGCGGCGTATGTCTGGTGTAGAGAAGCTGTGGTGGGATGGCTGCAGCCTTAGGCACAAAGACGTTGAGCAGGTGATCTAGGGCCAAGTCCTTCTGGCTGTGGACGTAGATCCAATGTGGACGTAAGTCCACAGGTCTAGGTCTAGCTGGGCTTTCAGACTGTCAACTGGCGGCCAGCACGGCTTAGTAACCATACCAGCCTCAAGTTTTCTGACTACCGTCTATCCGGGATATACGTCTTTTGATCTAAATCTCCCCAAATGAAATATATATTCCCAAGTTTACTGCCGGCGTCTCGCCGCCCGATCATGATCGCCGTCGGCTTGGAGTGCCCGCGTGACCGACTCCATCGTCTCTTCACTAACAACCAAATCGTCGCCGAATGTAACAAAAACCGTGTTGGTGCCATCCTCAATCGCCGCATCGAAGCACTGCGCAGGGGGAACCTGCCGCAGATTCTGGTCATAAAAGGTTGCCTGTCGTACTCGCGCATTCTTTGCCGCCATTCGCTCCACGGGAGACGGATCGGATGGGTCGACCACCATTTGGTGGACCAAGCGGTTCCATTCACCGTGCTCATCACGTGCACGGAATATGATCGTCACGGCTGAGGGCCTGGTGGGAGCACCTGCTGCTTCTCCTCGTTCCCGAGACCCGTCTTCTTCCTCCGCTCCGGTCTGGGTGGCAGTCTCTCGTGGCACAACCTCAGCCTGCGACAATTCTTGCTGCGCAGCGTCCGCCATGGCATGAACATGCGGCGAACCATCCGCCGGTACAGACCCCGGCGATCGTCCTTGCGGTTCCGGCCGAGGATTCCTCATTCCATGGCGTCTAGACTTCTGATCGATCGCGCTCGGAATTTCCGACTGGGATTCGAACTCTACTCCTGAGGAGCCTAATGCTTCTTCCAGTCCCCGTTGGTGGTCCTGAGTCGGGCCATCTTGGCTAGCCAGGAGAGCAGGGTTTGGCGCTGGTGTCTGCGGTCTCTGGTTTGGAGTTGTGATATTCAGAGATGCTCTTTCTTCTGTCTCGGGCCATGAACTCTGCTCTTCATTTATTCCTGACAGCGGACGATGCTGTGCTTCGAGGAAATCAATCTGAGTGAGAGGTCTTGCTGTCTGTTCCTGAACAGCCGTTTGGGTCGGTTGTAACAGTGTGTTTATTTCCTGCTCCAGAGTCTCCTGTGGCGGTATTGATAGCTTGGGGGTTTGTTGGCGCCGCTGTCTCCGGTCATATGGTTTGAACTTGGCCCCCTCTCTCAGCGCCGCGCTTTTTCTGCTCACAGTCCTAGAGGGCCCCGGCTCTTTACCCGATGCCCCATGTCCTTCCAAGATTTTTAGTGTTTTTCCAACTTCCTCCGCCGAGGGACGTTGCTCTGCTCTTTCTGCCACTTTATCCTCCCGTTCACTTGCATGCTCTTCCATATTGGCATCTTCCAGGGACTCTCTCCCAGCTATGCTCTCTTCAGTCCCTCCCCGCGGTTGCTCGTCCTCGAATCTCAACTCGGCGTCACTGGTTTCTAATTCTTCCTCTTCGCTGAAAATATGATCCTCCTCAACGGGCGGCCCGTGCTCGAGTTCGTCAACCGCAGCCAGTTCCATGTCAGGAAGAACCTGCTCATTTCCACCTATTATACCGCTACTTCCAAAACCTGATCCGGATTCGGTCTCGGCTGTTGGCTCCAATACCTCCTCTACCCCGCTGCTTTCCATTGAATCAATGCGCGCGATTTCCATGCCAGACGCGGGAGATAAGGACGACAGGTTTCTAGAATAAGATCTCGAATGACGGTCGTCACGTGAGGATTGCCGCCTCCGTTGCTGTCGTTGCTGTCGTTGCTGTCGTTGTTGTCGCCTCCGCAACTTCTTCGCTCGCTTCTGCTGACGTCGCTCTCGGCGTGCATCTTCCCAGCGTTGTCGTTCTAAGCTGCTGTCCTGTTCGGCTCCTGTGCCCGCAAGCCCAACCTCTTCCCCGCCTCTTTCATCTTGCCGTGAAAGACTCCGTGGAACAAAAAGCGGAGACATCGGCAAGTCAGGATTCGGAGAACCCCCCGCCGTGTCGTTATTCACACCAGGCATTCGCAACTTGCTGAAGAAGGTAAAATACACATTGCTCCTCACCAAAAGGGAAGTAGCCTTTCGTACCTTTTGGACGAAATCACCATGGATTTGGTCGATGAAAAGGAACCGACAATCTTGCAATTGGGCTTTGGCTTGCGGATGTCCACATCGAGACTCTTTCTTGGTTTCCCTTCCACCAACGCATTCTACTGGAGGCTGATACTCAAGAGGCATGGCCCTCACGAAGCACTCGGTGACTTTGTTGATAAGAGACTCAACTTCTCCCTCATTATACCGATAACGATCCGGCCGACGGGCTCTCAGAAGGGCACCTTGCGCGATTTGGCGATCCGGCGACTGCTGGGTGAGCTGCTCAATTTGTGGCGATTGAAACCCAAGTCTCTTTGCGAGTACAGCCATGTCATACAGTATCATAGGGTCCACCGCCTCGCGATTAGGCTTCGCCGTAGGGTCTTTCTTTTGCGGCTGTTTGGATAACTTTGGGTAGTGGCGCATAGCATAGAGCCAGAGCTGTCTGTAACCAAGTTCCGCAGGGTCCCCTTGGGAATGCGAATAACGCCGAAACCCAGTTTCGGATGTTTGTATCAGGAACTGCGCATTGGCGGGATCGAAAGACAAAAAGGCAGCACGCATGGCGCTTCTGATCGTTGGGAAAGATCTGGAAGGTGTAATAAGTCGTTTCATGCAGTTCGCGCATGATTCTAGGTACCAAAGATCTTTGAAGAATGTAGACAGAGATGGTATGGTGCCCTCCGTCTTCTTCAATCGCTTCCAAATTGACGACCGTTCCGATTCGGTGAAGCTTGAAAAGACTTCGCCACTGCGCACAAAACCTTTAACGGCGGTTCGGTCCTTCGAGGAGATTCCAGGTGCCAGCAGCTGCAGTGTTTCCACTGTATGAGGGTCAATTTTGAGCATCTTAGCACGATCGTGCCTCACGAGTGAAGACCAGTATTGCAGTAGCCTAGTTAGCGCATGAACTATCTCCTGTGAACGGAATCAGCATCTCATTATTTCGAAGTCAGATGATCTTACCTCGTCGCAGCAAATAGCCAAGGCCTGCGGAAGAGATCCAATTTGCATTCCATGTACCACCAACGAGGGCAGAACGAGCAACGAATCAAAAGCAGCTCGGATACTTGGATGAGATTCAAGTCCGCGAAGCCTTCTGGCTTTGTTGTCCGACAGCCGCGCCAACCATCGATTCTCGAAGTGTGCATTTGCTTCATATCGATATTGTCGAACTTTTCGGTAAATTTCACCATCGCTTGGAACTCTCTCATTGGAATATTCATCAACAAGGCTGATTTGAAGGTCGGGACTAATATCTGGGGGCTGTCAAAACAGGCTTTGCGCGGGAGGGGATATCGTGGAATTTCCAGCTTACCATCCAAATACAAATCAACAGTCCACCATTGGTCCATCGACGGTAAATAATCTTCTCCGGCCTTTAATCGATGTTGACCATGAAGACACTTTACCGGACCAGAGGAGAACTTTAGGTGTGGGTAGCGGTTCGGTTGGTCAGTCATCAGGTCAGTAGCGCTCATTCGTGCTGCTCGAAGAGCTTCATGGAGATGCTGCCTTGACACAACAGCACTAACGTGATTGTAGACATCGAGTCTTCGGCAACCTTCCTTGTCAAATATTTCACAAAGCCTTTCCACATTCTTCGTGTTCAAATTTTGCGAGATGGATGGGTGGGGAGTAATCTGATTTATATTAATCTTGGCAGTCCCTTGGTATTTCCGACACCTTTCTGTCACAATTTGAAGCTCAGTATCCGTGTACATAAACTCGTCCATGGTTGTTGATGAAGCATAATCTGATATCTGCGCAGCGCGAGAGAGTCGGTTATTTATATTTAGCTGGTTTCTTGGCCTCAAGGGTCCATCCACCCACTCACTGCTGATTCAGCGTCCTGGTGACCAATGTGACTGAAACAAGTTGAGGGCGCTCCCTGAAATATAGTTAGTTCCATTTATACAATTAAATTATAAATACGACCCGTTCCACCTTCAAGCACTGTATCATTCTACCTCTTTTTCCCCGACCGTCTTGACCTGACCCAAATATGTCGAGACAAGATAAGCACGGTACAGCGGTTGACTTCGAGAGCTACAAGGAACTATTGGCGAACAACCCATCACGACAGGTACCCTTGAGCGAACAGCCACACCAGCTTGATGTGTCCACCCAATTAAACGGTATTTCCAACCCAAAAAAGAGAAAAACGTCTCCCCAGAGCGAACCTACACGAAAAATTGTGAGTGGAGGCCAAAAAAACTTTGGCTTACCTCAGCTGTACGAGGAAGGTACATCTCACCGGTTGATCGTGAGGGAAGAATCGCCGTGGGATACTTATCGTCAGACACTCAGGTGTAATTTGGCAGGCGATGTGTTCATTGCAGCTCGCCGCTCCCGTCCGTCCCAGGTGGTAGCCATTCGGGAGTACACCAAAGGGGACGTGGATAAAATGCGACGACTGTATGATCACCTTGACCACGATAATGTATTAAGAGCCCGGGAGTGCTTCGTCAATGAAGGATCCATGTATGCTCTCGTTGACGACCTCCCGCTAACTCTGGAGCAACTTGTGGGGTGTCGGTCTCTCTATCCCACGGAGACGGAATTGGCTTCTATGGTTTGGCAGGTATGTCGTTCTTGACACTTTAGCTATATAGAGCTACTGACAGTGCAGATTCTGAATGGTTTATGTTACCTCGGTGATACTGGATTAGAACATCAGACTCTAACATGCCGGAATATTCTTCTCGGCCTAGATGGTGTCATCAAGATCGGTAAGTGGCGATTGCCTCCTTCCTCATGATTCTTCTGATTCTCTATAGCTAGCCTGGAGATGTGCGTGGAACGTCCGCCGGTTCAGGTACAGAGTATGTATATCAAAATACTCGCTTCCATTACCATGGAAATCATGCAAAAATATGTTAAAGATGATGGAATGGTGGGGGTAGATGACGTGGAACGTTGGCCTGTCGACTCGGATGCCTTTGGGTTTCTTTCCGCCCTCTCGACAACAAAATCCATTGAATCTTTAAAAGAGGTACCCAATTCACCAGGTCACGAGTAGATGAATATACAACTAACCTTTACTAGCAACCGCTTGTCCGTAAAAAAAGTCGATTGGTAGGAGAGTTGGTGCTTCTTGCTCGGTCTGTTTTAGTCTCTGCAAGGATGTTTTATTCCTACGAGAAATAACAGGAAACGATATCATAATTTTCAGGTTTTACATTACATGCTTACATGCCCCGTGGTCTTCATTCATGTCGAAAGGGTTGTCAGCAAATGCATCAAGTGTGTATCAAGTGTGTATCGAGACAAACATGATTCATCATATGTTGAAATAGACATCCAAATGTAACAGCTGGTGTGCCCCCGGCCAAGAGCTGTCGGGAAAGCTCCAGTCTCAACCACTGAAGAAGATAAGAACATAGCATTACGATATTTGTTCCACGAAGGTCATGAAACGGCGACCAGATCCTAGCTATTCAGAATACTGTGGTACAAAACCACTGAATACCAGAGTTCTATGGATAGAAGATTGTAAGCTCAAAATATCGCCTGGGAAATAAAAATAGAAATTGCATCTAAATCTCTTGTAAGCGACATTTCTAAAAATGAGACGCTGCCGCGGCACAAGCGATTCATGATGGCTGTGATGGACTCATGATGGGTGTGTGATAGATTCATGATCGGCCCGCCAAGAGGCCACGGGTTTTCGTAACGGACCATGATTTCCCCAGTGGGACCACGATTTTTCACCACGGTTTTATCATATATTGGGGGGAGGGGCTGACGCAGGTGTTGTCAACCACCAACCAGAGCGCGCGTGGAGAAGACCAAGGATTGGTTAGAGCACATAAGTCAATGACGTTAACTGAGGGGGTCGATGTGGGTCTCACCTGGGCGTCTTCTGTGCTCAGTTGGAGATAATGACCTTAATGTGCCTGAATCAGCAGACACTACTCGGTCTGGCGTCACCTTCTAAAGCACGATTCCCTACAGAAGTCTAAGAGCAAGAGAGAACGATGGCATCGTAAAAATAGTACTTGACTCAACCCCTGTTGGGACTAACCATAGCCTGGGATCTCTGGATATAGATCAGGCGGGAAGCAGCAAGTCTGGACAGAGACTTGGATTTGGGAATCTGCCATCTCTCCAGCTTGCATGGGTTGTGTGCTTCACCTTCCATAAGCGCCTCTATGAAGATAATCAATTGGTAGCGAGAACAGACATTATCACCTCCAAGCATGAGGCCTACAACCATAGGCTCAAACGACCGGTAAAGACTAGCAAGAGTTGGGTAGCGATTGACAACATAAATGGCCAACGTGTCTACCATTTTATTCTGAAATGCCGTTCTTTTGCCTCTATTTCAAAGTTAGCAAATCAATCATTTCTACGATACCATGGAGCATGAATGAGCATACATTTGATTTGCCAAGTCTTCATTGGCGAGTAAAACAACACCAAGTCCCATGCAAGTAGCAACTTTCCACCAACGCTCGCCCCAGCGGCATTGGTCGCTCAAAGAATCGCGATCTGCTTTTCGTGGCGAAAACTGATAACCATGGAAATCCTGTAAGATAGAATCTCTGGCTATCGTGGAAATTGCCCGACGTTGCCGGTTCAACGGAAGACCGTTTTTCTCACTTTCCTCCAAATCATTGATAAAATTTTCAAAATGGATATGAAGCCAAATCTGGGCAAGACGACGACGCACATCGTCTAACCTCGAAACTGAACCGATGATCGAGTTCAGATACCCCAAATATGCCACGCATGCCGTCAGAGACGAATTAAAATGACGTGCGTCGACACTAAGTAGTGTGTGCAGGTGACAATTGACCAAAAGGGACTTTAATCCGGCAATCGAGCCTTCCGACCGCATAGTTATGATCAGACTATCGCCGCAGTCTTTGACGTTTTGAGCCTGCTTTTCGTTCAATGTATCACCTGTTGCAATCTGACATATTATTTTAATGCAGCCAACGTACTCATCTGCCTGGGCCGAATTATCGACTGGCCGGTACGCTTTATGAAAGATTCTTCTTTTGCTATCTTGCAGTTCCAGAAAGTTAAATTCTGGTGAAGGTAGAACACTTCTCTGGTTGTGATTCTCGAGCCCAAAAGCACCAGGTTGATGCAATACAGCTTCACTGGAGCTCAAAGAAGTGAGTTCTTTTTCTTTCACCAAGAGCTGTCGGTCTTCTGCTTCAACGCTATTTTCATATTTCGTAGAAGCATATAGGCCTGGACTTGACGGGCGGAGATCTGCTGCCGCGGACTCTTTTTCGCTGTCTGTCGACTGCGCGAGGTTTAAACTCTCATCTGACAAGCATGCACTCTGGTACTCGGTGCATCCGAATGTGTGAAGATTATTGCGCGCTTGATCGTTGATGGACAGACGAGGCAAAGGTACCGGCGATAAAGCTTCACTCGTAGAATGTTTAATCAGCAAAGGCGGCCATATAGGAGAAATAAGTAGCCACAGCAGTTATCAGGAGCTTACACTTATCCATCTTCCTGGAGTCCATTGGCGAAGAAACTTCTGGCAGTTTTGAATGAAGCTGAGGGGCATGTTCCGGTAAATGCTGACGCTCGGTACGAACTTCCAAGTTGTTTAAGCTGCATTGTGAAGTAGCCAGACATTCATCATCCTGGAGTGACTCTGGTGTGAGCCAAGCATCCCAATCAACAGGGTCCTCCTCGGAAATATCGAGTCCAGGATTCCGGTGAGAGACGAAAGTGTCTCGGCCAAAGAACAGCATCATTCATATGCCGGTCGGCGACAATAGAAAACTAATGAATAAGTTTTCGTAACAGTGGGCGTCAAGAGGGAGCCTCTGGGTAGCAGAAGAATTGCCTCGGGTTCAATCAACTATAGTGGGAATAGGAAGCGGACATTAAATTCGGGATAGCTGAATAAAAAAATGGAGCAATTGAAAAGCGTCAAAAGTTGAGAAGAAGAAAAAGGGCTCACAGGGACTTTAAGCGCCCTCAGAAAGTGCATCTTGAAAAGCGATATCTGCGAGCCGTTTTGGTTGCGACACCATTTTTAGTGTCGCAACCAAAACGGCTCGCAGATCAAATCAATTGAAATTATTGGCCACGGTTTTCCTCACATGGCCATGATTTTCCCCAATTGCCAAATTTTGCATCCTCAAAGGAAATTTTGCCGGTCGCCACGCCCTAATGAAAGTCCTTGACGACGCAAGAGCAAGGTCGGGTCGGAGTATCGTCAAGGAGAGAGCGGGAGCGATGGTTCAGCGTTGTTTATTCTTGAGGGCGGTGAGTCGGTCAATTTTACGTAGCCAGCTGGTCATTCTTTGACGTGAGATGAACAATCGCTGGGCCTTTGCGCGACCCACCCGTCCACTTTCTCACCCTCCGGTTAACAAACTGGTCCCTTTTCGTTACGAAGGTTGAAACTCCGTTTCATGCAACCTTACTCTCTGTTCGAGATGTTTACGAACTACTTCCCTCGAGTGATCTCGTACTTCAGGCGATGCGGACACTAAGAAGTAAGCGCCTGTTTTGCGATTCGAGGTAAAGGACTTACCCATCACTAGAACCTCACCGCGGTCTTCATGCGTATTTGCCAGCCTTTTGATGTTTCGCCCGGAAGCCTCTTCTGAAATTATCTCATCATAGTCAGGTTTTCCATTGAAGACTGTCGCACGGCGATGCTGGCCGAACGGCTTGCCATGCTCTATCATCTGATTTGATGCGACATAGAAGGACATTTCGAGTATCTTTTTCACATGATCAGCGCGATGGTGTTTAAACAAGAAAGGTCAACTCACGTAGCCATCATCCAAGACGTCATCGCTTAACAGACTGTTCAGAAGTGGTTGGGCTGCCACCGCAATATCTGAGAAAATGAGCATCGCATTGGTTTGCGCTGTTAACGTGGAGGCCGAACTCACCCAATGTTTGGACTTGCCACACGAAATGTAGCCGACGAACACGCGAGGTGGAAGTGTTATATCCGTAGAGGAGCTTTTTCAGGTAGGAGACGACCCCTGCTATACCGAAATCCGTCGCAATTGCCAAGACACATTCGTACTGGTCTACGGATTTGCTGACTCCATATGGCCCGCTAACGAAGGCTGTTAAAGATGTACAGCCTTCCAGGGCCGTACGATGTTGAATTGTCTTGGTGAGCCCTCTTCGGGATTGAACGAAAAGCTCCAGGACATCCTGCTTTTCTGGAGACCAAGATGTCACCATGAATGGGTGTGCCTGGGCCCAGGAGAGGAAGTTTACCGCGGGTATCCAGAGAATTATGTATTGACCTGCTTGCACGCTCAGGGGCCTCGTAAGTGCAACCCTGACTTTCAGCGGTGTTCCTTCTTTGCCCTGTGTCGATATTTGCTGTAACCTATCACATCTGATAGAGGCACGAGAATAGGGACGCAGAGGGAAGACACCATTCCTAATGATGAAAAAAAAAAGCTCTATCAGGAATGCAAGTAACATTATGCCAAGCGGAATATAAAGATACAGCCGGGGCAACAGTGTGTCAGATGGCAGGTGGCGCCATATAGAATATATGCAAGCTGCGGCCAGAGCTTGATGTAGTCGAAGGAATGGCTCGTAGAGGAAACGGCGAACGACAGGCAAGGATATCAATAGCAGCGCCGCCATTGTCACAGCTCCCTAAGAAAAATTAGTGTTATAAATTTGACAGGCTGGGTTGAGTGAGAAGGAGGACAAACAATGAACGCGAAGAGATTGCGTTTCTCACCAAGATTCCACCTCTTCTGCTCAACAAGAATAGCCATGATGACATGTAAAATAAGGAGGATGCCACTCATCCAGCCCACAGCCCGATGGATGCGCTTGCACGTCGTCAAAGAAACGCCTATAACGTTTGCAAGGAATCCCAGATGGTGTGCCAAGAATAGGAAGCCCATGTTAATCACTGAAAGAGTTCCAGCGCGGTCTCTTGCCGTTGTTGGTGATGAGGCTTTGAAGGCAATGAAAAACACGTTTGTTACAGTGTACACGATGTATAATAATGCATCGGCTCGAGTGCAAGGAGCAACCAGCTTGTGACGACCCCATAAGTAGGGGTATGTTAGGTGTTTCGTTATGATGAATGAAAAAACGCTGAGTAGCTTCAGAAATGACGGGGCTATCTGGATAAGAAAGAGCGTTGCCAATAAGCCCCCCGCCGCAATGGCGTAAAAGATCATGAAGTCCATTGTTCTATTGTTTCTCAAGCTATGAGAGGAACATCACGCTATTTTATAACAATTTTTCTCTTGATTGCATGATTGACCAGGACCCTTACATCATCTTCCTGGAAGTCATGCAAGACGTTCCTGGAGTCCGAGGGTATTGAAGCTACATATTAAGAAATAATTAGCTACCTTCACCAGGCGGATGACTCAGCTTAAGGCCACGTTCCGCGTGATTTAACTAGTACATGGCCAGCACTACTTTTGCTGTTTAATTTGTTACATGACCTTGCCATGATCATCGGGTCACCAGCATAACCTGGCCATAGCCTTCACGTTTTAGTGACGAGGGTTGGGTTGAAGGTCCAGATTTTGGACTCGGACGAGGGTCATGGCGAGATCTACTTGTTTCCGGGCTTGGAGGTAATTTTCTGGCAACATGCCGACGTGAGCAACATACTTCCGTCAATATGACTCTTCCCAAGTCAAGCTACGGGCTCCCTTCTCTTTTAATCAAGCAGCCTCTGGTAACATTGTGAACTACTGTATAAGATTTGGGCTGACAAGGCTAATTTTTATATATTTGTTGGCATTGCAACAATGAGGTCGAAATAGCAAAGCAATCCCCTTCTTCCAAAACACTCCATGGAAAAAGAAGGATAAGTAGGACTGTACTGTAATGCATTATCGCATGACTTCGACAGCTCTATCATTCATGGTTTTTCTAAATCACGATCTGTCATCACAATCGGAGTCGGGTAGTGGGAGCTCTGACAAGTTAGCTTTCCTTCTGGTCGGTAATCTCGTGCAGTAGCATACCAATTGTGAAGTAAGAAAAGCCCAAAAGCCCGACGTATCTGCTGACAAAATATGTACCTGGCCCGTCTCCCGCATGCGAATACCTACGCATACATCTGCGTCGCACATCTTACTATATTCATATGCCTTTTTCATCATATTTGTCTTGCGACGATATCGTTTTTGGCACATCAATTTTCTCGTCGAGGAAGTATTGGACCGAGTAGACTTTATACCAGCCATTGTGAATGGTTGTCTTTCTCTTTAGAGGCGCTATGAATGCGAGCCGGAAATAGCGCTCTTAAAGGTTTGTTAACAGAAGAGCTCAATAAATAAAAATGCTACAAATGGGCAAAGTTGAACATTTTATTTTTAAATGCGCGAAAGACCACGATTTTAGATCATAAAAAAAAAAATTTTTAAATTTTATGATCTAAAATCGTGGTCTTTTGTTTATTCGGTTTATGAGCGAAGACCAAAACGGCACGTAGAACGGCGCGGAAATCACTGGAAACTTGCGGTCACCAAATGGGCGCGGCAGTTTCATAACCATTTGAAACGTTTGGGCACTTGAACGAAGCACCGCTCTTCTCTGGACAGGGTGGTGAAAGATTTAATCAAGTGAATTATTTGGTCTTTAATTTCGATATCAAAATTTTAAATGACCTGATGGATGTTTTGCAAAACCTACCGTCAAATGACGAGCAGGACACTGCTATGCTGTTTCGGTTCGAATGAATCGTCCGATTCAACGCGTTCAGGGTCGTGTATTCGCTAGGAATTTGAAATGCATACCCTTCAAGGAACGATATTGTGGAAATCGGGTGGGTTGGTGTATCCTGGACGTGTGTTGACCATTGCACACAACGAATTCGATTAACGTTGAGTGAACAGGAAATCAACAGTTATTGACAAATAGTGTTGGCGATACAGTATCGCCCTCAATCGGTAATTGCTTTTTAGGTGCGTGTCAAACGCGCAGAAGTTATTGGTGAACGACTTCACGTTTAGGAAAAATATACATTGAATTAATTTTATTTTGTTCATATAACTGCTGGCGAAACTAGCGGTTGATCACCACCTTAGAAAGATGGTGTTTATTAGGTATTATTGGCTCATTGGTCTCCAACTCCGCAAATTGCCAGCAACTCCTGGATTTTCTCTGCCGTCAAAGACTGAAAGACTTCTGTCATGATTGTGTAGTGTTGTGGAAGTCAGTTCCTGCTGAGAGAAGCCGGGCTGCGGGGTTGTCGCTATTTTTGTGGCATGTGGCGCTAACTCTAACGGGTAAAATGGGGTCTAGGCCGGTCTCACCAGAATGAGACCGAAAGAAAGAGAAAGCAGAAATGTGAGAGCTCAACCACTGAAGAGACCTAGGCTATCAGCACCACAACTTTGTGACACTTTTATCGTGTGCGGCCAAGTTCAGCGAGTCTGCCAGCTTGCCTGTATGCTTCTCATGGTGCTTCAGATGAGAGTGGAGATACTGTAGGCTATGTAGGTACCCGTTCTTAAATGAGGCTGCAACCTCAGGCTTCCCACGATCCAGAGGCAGTTAGCGTTTCTCTTCACGTTTGCTCAGAGTGACGCTTGGTCCAAATAACTCACTACTGAACAGATATTATGTGAGATAGGTCGGCACGGCGCAAGACTAGAAGGCCATGCGAGATTTGTTTCTATAGAAAAGAGCCTGGGCTTAAGAACTACGATTGGCTGCCGCCGCATTTACGTACAATCCTTCGCCGCTTATGCTGAGATCTTGGAATAGGGACGCTCAATCTCGACTTGCATTTGTGACGATCGGTGCTCTTAAGATTGTGGAAAAACAGCCAAGTGTGGTGGCATGAGTAAGTCATCGAAGCGCTCCCAGGAGATGGCGCACGAAGAAGCGCTGAGCAACTATGGGATCGGGTTCTCGAGTCTGCGGGATTCATGCACCCTGGCTGGTCCGTTCTCTGCCGAGTGGCATGACTGAATATTGGTTGCCGTGGAAACATGGCAGACAAGAATGACGTTATTGGAAATTGGCTCAGAACAGTTTTGTGGGAGCTGGGTGAAAAAAATATCGCTGGTAGACTTGGGGGGTGGCAGGGTATTAGGGAACGCACGGACACAAATACAAGTGGAGACAAATGAACCAATAACGTCTAATAAACACCATCTTCCTTTGTTGCTAAGGTGGTAATCAACCGCCCAGCGTTAATATAATAATTAAATTAATTCAATATATGATTTCCTCGAACAAGTAAACGCTCACCAAGAACTTCCTTCACGTTTGACATGCGCATAAAAAACAAGGACCGTGATCACTAACACTACCCGTCAACAACTGTTGACGTCCCATTTACTCAACGTTTATGGACTTCATCGTGTGCAATGGTCAACACACGTCCAGGTTAAACCAACCCACCCGATTTCCACAGCATTTCTTGAAGGACATCCGTTTCCTCACCCTACCAAGACGAGAGCTCGAACACGTTGAATCGGGCTCCAACGCCATCGAAAATGAGCGGCGCCTCAATCTCTCAACGCCGCCGCAGTTAATTGCGTTTGCCTATCCTGTGCTGATCTGAACCCAGCTAGCTGTTTGTCTGAACAACACCCACAATATGCTGAGTTAGGGAGCTATTCAAGTATCGCTTCTAGGACCATGCTATCGGCTTCTGGGAGCTAAACGTCCTCTGGGAACTGTACGTGTCACTCCCGGGAGCGAAGCCAGATCGTTCCTGGGCTCTCTACCTCGGGTCCTGGAGACACATCCATCCGTTTACAGGAGCCTCTAGTCCTCTGGGAACTGTGGTTACACTTCCCAGGATGCACGCGGATCGTTGTCAGGGATCGTGGTTGTTTGGGTTTTACCACTAGGCTAACAGGCCAAAAAGGCACAATGTTTTGGTCAGCGACCAAAACACCCAAGCTACTATATATGCTCGAACTCTTGACAATCGTGCGGGGGAACTCTACAAGTGCAAGATGATCCAAGAACCGCTGCAGCATTACTTTCGTAGACTCCTGAAAGGTGAGCAAGGGTTGGAGCAGAGAGACTTCCTCTCACCTCGTATATGGGAAGGTTAGTCGGGCTACAGCTTTAGGGCGCAAACTCTGATAAGTCAAGAGGTATTGGCTAACTATAGTGCCCATATTTCAGCCACCAGGCGCGATTCGGAAAATAGTTAGGCCGGATATTGGTTGACGGGATGTGATTAGCTTCTCTCCCAAAATTAGGTTGCTAAAGCAAGAATGATGTTATTTGGGGGCCAATGATGAGCTTGATTAATGATGAAGCACTGCTATTAACCAGGGTCATACAATTAAAAAGAAACAAGCATAAGGAATAAGATATGTAAGCAAATAATCCTTGATCTCTGTTCGTCACTTGTTCAACAGTCGCCAATGATACTAGTGGTAAAACCCCGCGGACGAGCACGAGGATCATTTTCGCAACCGGATTATCAACGCCCTGGCGATCTTCCTTCTAAAAATGAGGCACCATTTGGGCCACTCAAGTATGCAAGAACGGCAACGAGGCCGCAGCTTCAAGCTCCACACTGAAAGCGTGTCACTTCATGCTGCTCAAAGTGACGCTAGGCCCAATGAAGAAACGCTGCTACTTTGCGATGAGTTGAGATGTATCGGCAGGGATTTTGACTTAAGTGCTACCTGCATAATCTGGCGAGACCAGAATGAGACACAAGACAACATCCATATAATAGAACTTAACACTTAAGCACAACCCGCAGCTGTGGACTTCTTGCTTTGACAACGTGGACTTCGAAGTGAGGGGGGGGGGAATGGCGATGTGTGATTGGCCTGCTATTACTCCTTTCTCCACCTTGGATTTCGTGAATTTTCCGATACAGTAATACTCGACCTCTCGGATTTGCTCTGATGATGGCTGCTACGAATGCTTGTGCTCTTCGATCAATTCCACACACGAAGAGGAGGTTCTCCTCATAATCAACTCTATACGGTCTGCCCCATCGTGGCCAGAGAGCAAGCTTTATACTATGAATGTGTAGGTACAATATGTATGTGTATTGTAGTCACTTTTGTACTGTGTCCCAGCGCATCGTTGCTGTCACGGCTCAGCAACAAAAAAGTTATTGATCCGGTTCTCAAAATATTCGCCTTGTTAGGCAGTTGCTGTGGTAGAGGCTCATGCACCCTAGCTGGTCATGGGCATGACTGGATATTTCTGGCCTGGGCAGACAGGAGGGTAGTTATGTGATAGAGGACACTGTAGCCAATATCAGGATGCGCGCTAAATCTGTAGCCTACTAGCCTTACAGGAACTAAGAGAGAGTCTTCTATGCTTCCACCCGTGATCGTCTTTTGGAAGTCTGGAATAGTAATAGGGTTTATTGGATCGTCTTGCCCCGTAGAGTTCCCCGGCACGATCCCTTTGCCTCCCGGGATGTGCTACCACGGTTCCCAGAGGGCTAGAGGCTCCTGTGAATGGATGGGTGTGTTCCCAGGGCCAAAGGTAGAGAACCCAGGAACGATCTGGTTTGCTCCGGGGAGTGAAAGGTATAGTTCCTAGAGGACGTTTGGCTCCCAGAAGCCGATAGCGTAGATCCCAGACGCGATGATTGAATCTTGGAGACGTTGAAGTCTTCCTGGTGCATACACTAGAGAAGGGCATACTCTAAGAGAAGGCGCTTTCAATCAGTCAGCATATTGCGTGTTGACCAGACAAACAGCTAACTGGGTTCTAAACAAGACAGGCAAATTCAATTATGTGCGGCAGTATTGAGAGATTGACGGGCCGTTCATTTTCATGGGCCTCGAGTCCGATTCAACGGGTTTAGGTTCGTGTATTCGATAGGAATATGAAATGGATGCCCTTCAAGGAACGATATTGTGGAAATCGGGTGGGTTGGTGTATCCCAGACCTGTGTTGACCATTGCACACAACCCAATTCGATTCACGTTGAGTAAACAGGAAATCAAGAGCTATTGACGGGTAGTGTTGGCGATATCGCCTTTTTAGGCGCGTGTCAAACGCGCAGAACTTCTTGGTAAACGATTTCACGTTCAGGAAATTCATATTGAATTAATTTTATTTTATTCATTATATAACTGCTGGCAAAACTAGCGGTTAATCACCACCTTAGAAAGATGGTTTTTATTAGATATTATTGGCTCATTGATCTCCACCTGTCTTAATGTCCGTGCATTTCCTAATACCCCGCGACCCCCCAAGTCCACCAGCAATGTTTTTCTTCACCCGACTCATGCAAAGATGACGTAAATACCCTCCTATCTGTCCAGGCAAGAAATATCCAGTCATGCCTATGACCAGCTGGGGTGTAAGAGCCTCTACCACAATAACAACTGCCTAACAAGGTGAACGCTTTGAGAAACGCATCACCTAACTTTTTTGTTGCTAAGCCGTGACAGCCAACGACGCGCTGGGACACAGTACAAAGGTGACTACCATACACAGACATATTGTACCTCCACATTCATAGTATAAAGCTTGCTCTCTGGCCACGATGGGGCAGACCGTATAGAGTTGATTATGAGGAGAACCCCTTCGTGAGTGAGTGAAATTAATCGAAGAGCATAATCATCCGTAGCAGCCATCATCAGAGCAAACCCGAGAGGTGGGGGGAGGCGACGTAGTACTGTATACCGGAGAAAAACAACAACAAAAGATTAGTTCAGGAATGGCACTCCAAGGTGGAGAAAGGAGTAGCTACGGGCCACTCATTGAAGCGTTTAGCGTGTCACTTCATGCCGCTCAGAGTGACGCTAGGCCCAATGAAGAAACACTGCTACTTTGCGATGATTTGAGATGTATCAGCAAGGCCTTTGACTTTGTACTGCCTGGAAAAACTGGCGAAGCCAGAAAGAGCCTCTATGCAACCTCCACATAAGAGAGTGAAATTTAGAGACAACCCACGGCCGTGGCATTCTTCTGCTGCTTAATTTGACACCGTGAGCCTCTGAGTGAGTGCTTATATAGCAATGTGTGATTGGCCCACTGATATTCCTTTCTCCACCTTGGAGTAGCTTCATTGAGGCAGATTGCCATCAACTTCCGCTGCTTTGCTGGAGTATATACACGTTGTGTATGACTGGGCCGTTGGGTAGCCAGACTGTATGATATGGCTTCTGGTCAAAAAGACAAACAAATCGCGAGAGGAAGAAGTGTGGATGGTCATGGCTTGGATAGAGTATACGCCTACAGTCTAGATCAGGTCAGGGTACTTCGCAGGCAGTAAGTTACAGTTGAAGGCAGACGCGGCGTTAGAGATAAGTGATAGGATGCGAAGACCTCCAGAACGTCGTTACAGCTATTATTCGCAAAAGATGGCAGATGGTCAGCGAGTGGCCTCGTAACCTCCGAGAAGACTCCACTCGAGCGCGAGGTTGAGCACAACCGACTCAAACTACGTTCCTCTGCGAATATCACGGATGGGTTCTCGGCCCGTACCGAAACCAATCCAATCTGTCCATAGTTACGTCGTGAACAACCAATTCTAAGAATAAATTCCTCTTACAGTAATTACAGAGCAAGCTCATTGCGTATCTGACTGCCCAACACAAGCCCCCTTTATGCGAACCACCGGGGTTGGAGCTCCAATTAATCACGTGGTGCGCCTTCTTACGGTGAAAGCGGGGTTGCTTGGAAGTTCTGTATGTCGTTAACTCCCGCTGTTGTCATGCAATATCGCTCAAGTCGGTGAGCCAATCATCATATAATGGTGTTCCCGGGAAAGCTCAGTACCTGCTGTCATGTGTGTCGAAGGCGAAAAGTGAAGGTGAATAACCAAACCCTGACTAACGCCGCCGCCAAACTCATACCCCTTGCATGACGAATGTTCGTACTACTGCTCTAGAAGACAAGCCCTGGTAGGCCAAAATAGTTCTTTGTGTTTTTCATAACTCCTATTCTCTACTGCCACTTCTATTCGTTGTTGGCGTCTGCTCGCAGCTGGTATCACGCAACTAAGCTTATGCAGGCCCCCAAGGCTTCGATCGTGTGAATGAAAAAAGACGGAAGAAGAAGGAAGAACCGAAAGGCCGTGGGTAGACCTGTCCGGAAAGGAGGACTGGTAACCGGTAAAAGTTTCACCCGCAATGCTATCAAAGATGGCCTACTCGGCCTAAATGAATTCACGAAAGCTAACCTGGGGGGTCTTGGGGTATTAGGAAACGCACGTGATGTGTGCGGGGCTCGTGAGGGGTGATAGCGCTGTATTATTTAGCCAATAAAAACCATTATACACCCTACCGCTTGGCTGAAGGGTTGCGTTCACGACTGCCATTTATGACTTCTTCACCACCCACTGTCAACGTTTAATATTATTTTCTCACCATCTTACAGTTCCTTCTGCTCATGTTCAACAACCGATGCAATGTCTATATCGTAAAGCGATCCAATTGAGATTAAACCATATGCAGTTCGAATGTTGAGGGCCAACTTTTCTCTGGGCACGCCGCATGTGATAACTGTTCACAATCGAGCTTTTCAAGGCCGGCGGAAATCAACGGCTCCCCAGCCTTCAACACCTCACAGGTTGGGATACCGCTATCTCAGGGCTTGAGTGAAATGATCACCAACGCGTGGTGGTCACCGTGAGAGAAATTCACTTGAGGAAGCATTCGCAGCCCTCAATCTTCACAGCCCATCTAATCCAGGACTTCGCGGGATTTTTGGACGCTATGACTCATACTTTGGGGGCGACTTAGGGCATGCCTGCCACCCTGGCACCCGACCAGAAATTGCAGACATGTTGTACCCTCCTGAGAACTGATGCGTGTCGTTGAGGCTTCCGAGATGAAAGTTGCGGTTACCTCACGACTTATTTCATCTTGCACTCGTCACTGAGAATTTCTCGTGTGCAATGCCTCAAAAAATGGAATTGTTCTGGGTCGGTCTATCTTGACCTTGGGGGTGGTGTTGCTATTTTGGCAACCATGACGGGTGATTGGCCTTCTTGTTGTTTCTCTCCACCTCGGAGTAGCACCCTTCCCCCTCTCCCCTCTCGCTCGAACGTTCCAGAAGAGAATGATGTGCTCGTGAACACGGCAATGAATCCTCCCAGCTTCACCAACCTCATGGCCACCATGGATGAGACCATCTTGAGCTTGACGGCCCAGAAAATACGGGAGCTGTTCGCAATTTGCGGAATCGAGGAGAGTGATGCGCTCATTAATCCAGTCATTTCTCACGTTGCCGGTCATGGTTAGATAGATCTTCGCCAACCAATGCGAGAATGTATTGCTGACAGTCACACTAGTTACACAAGCTCGACTCTTGATTGCAGGACCAAAACCGCCTGAGTCCTCCTCGCAGGCTGAGAGTGTAGTTCCAGAAACACCTCCAACACCACCGCACGATCTACGTGGATCTTATCGCCTTATGATGCAAGCCGGGAAAGAGGGGCCGACTACCTATAAAGAAATGGCCGGCACGGAGAGAAAGAAAAGAAGAAAATGTCAGAACTCGAGGTCTAAGTGCAACCGTCGCGAGGTGTCCGCAAGCAATGGAAATGAAATAGCCAGAGCGAAAGAAGTCCAGAACTTATCTTCGTCGGAAGCCCACCAAATGGTAAGCCATCACTGCTTCAGATTGATCATATGATATGGGCACAATTGTCTAACGAAACTGTGATTCACGCTCAGTCCGACGTCAATGACACCGAAGCTTTGCGCCCGCCGAATCCCTGTGCTTCCTCTTTACCCTCCCATCTCGCCTCTGCCTACGAAATGAAGATTATGACAACAATATTAATGGAATGTCTGAGAGTTAACTCCGCCATCGCAAACTATGGACACGGAACCAGCACCGCTCTGTCAACAACCGAACCCGTTAAGATCCGCCAATATGTCCATTTTATTTTAATGTGTGATTACGGAGACGCAATTAGAGTCATTCGAAGGGACAGCGCTCTTGCAACGGGTAGGGAAATGCAGGCTCGATATAACGAGACCGTATACTGGCAAATCATTTTGAAGGGTGCAGAACTCATCGATCCTTCCACCTTGTCACCCGCAAAAGGACCAGCTGATGGGTTTACCATGGCCGAGAAAGCCGCAACCAAAAAGTTCATGGAAGATGCTGGCTATGGAATGAGTGCAGAAAACCAGCGGCAATATCGCACTCTCTGGAAGAACCTATTCCATATGCGGGAAGCTGGCGTTGACAATATCCTGTTTTATCGAACGAAAGAATTCGACAGTTTCTGCAGAAGTTATCCCAAGTCTACCGAAATTTCGCTTGTGGATACGGTCATAAAATGGGAAAACGCATATCGGTCGCATATTGAACAACTGGAAACTCGGATCATCAAGCTGAGGACGGGAGACCTAAGGCGCACTTCATATCTCCATGATCCCGGAGTGGCAGAGAGGCTGGAAGTCGAAGAATCATTTTGGAACAACGTCACTAATAAGTGGTCCGACGCTGATGAAGAGGCTAGTTTCAAGCTTAGGGAAGGGCCGAAGCTGATATCAACTGAGAATATGGGTCTCTTCTACGATGATGATTCACTTTCAGAAGGCGGGAGAGATAAATCTGCCTTTATTTCTCTTCTACCTAAAGATGACGATTCTCTCTTTGTCTGTTCCACTGTCCCACTAGAAGACGGTGACTATCTGGGTTTATTCGCCGGCACACTCCGTTTCTCGGAGGACTTCAGTGATACACATGGCATTCGCGGCCCTGTCGAGAATTTTTGGCTCGACTACTCGCAAGTTACCGGGATACTGAACCAGATGCAAGTGATGCAAGCTGATGGACCCGCCAACGTGCGTCTCAAGTGGGAATGCTTTCATGGAAATGAGACAGACGCAAGTCTCTCGTGGAAATTGACAGTCAGGGCTACTAAGAGCATCATGCCATTTGAACCTATTGTGCGTGCTACTCCTCAGCACGAACAATATTTACTGCACATGTCGTCTGACAGAGCAAGCAAGGGATACCTGGAAGCTTGGGGAACTAATTGATCGGACTGTGAGGTTCATATTTGCCACTCGTTTCATGCTTCGTACAATACAAGATCTGGGTAAGTCTCAAGGTGATCTAGCTAGGTGTTTCTTTTGTCGCTCGGCCTTGAATTGTGGGGTAGCTAGTATTGAATGTTTGCCCATTAAGTTCTCTGTTTCTTCCATATAAAACCATGTCTGACAATTAACATACTGTTATCATATGTTATCATATGCACTGCAACCCGATCGACGGTCTGTGAACATACTGTAGTTGAGTCGTAGCCGATTACTCTAACGCGAGAGGTGAAGGGGTAATTTACAGTATCGCATCGGCGGTCGAGAAAGGCTTCATCCGGTTATTTGATATCAAGGCTATGCGTAGCTTGGGTTCGGGGAAACGCGACTGAAACACGGCCGGCCTCGTCAACCACAAGGTAGAGATTGCGGGATGTGAGGATATTAGGAAATGCACGTGATGCGTGTCGGGCTTCATGATGGGTGGGGAGTCATCTTCAGTTTGGCCAATTATGTTTGTTAAACACCCTACCACACCCTACCTCTTTGGCTACGTGCAGTGTTCAACCTGAGATTCATTTCTCATCGACTGTTCCGTTACCACCTGTTCTTGCCAATATTATACCGTACTGCGAGTCAATTGTTTCGAACGGAAGAACTAATACAGGGTGCGATGGTCAACACACGTCCAAAATAAACCTACCGTGTTGATTTCCAAACAATTCCTTGATGAACAATGGTTCTACCAGCCCATTGTGTAATCCCAAAACGCCTCTAAAATCCCATGCTATTTGAATTATCCGGGGCACGTTCTCTCGGCCCCTCGCATCTCCCACCGATATGTTGTCTAATCGAGCTGACGATTCCCTGGCCCCTCACGCTGATGGTTCCTCGGATTATTGGTTCAGGGAGGAGACACTGTGTTCCTGGGAGCAAATAGATTGGCTCTCGGGAGATCTAAGTAGCACTCCCAGGAGCAATAGGGTTCGTGGGAGGATACGGTGTGCTCCTGGGAGCGAACAGATCACCTCTCGGGAGTTCTGAAACCGTCTCCTGAGAGAGATGGCTGTACCTGGGAATCTGCATGTTCAGTCGCAGGAGCCCAAGGTAGAGTTCCACGGTACGGACCCTATTGCTCCTGGGAGTGCTACCATGGTTCATTTATGTCCGTGACAAGAGGATTACAGTCCGCATGCACTTACTCAAGCAAAGTGGCACAGGTCGGACGAGGATCTGCCTGATGTAACTACTCCAAGGTGGAGAAAGGAGTAAACCCTAAGCAATGGTTTTGAAACCCTTAAACGAATCCCTTGTCTATTCAGCGGATCGCCTCCACGGCTTAGCGGGTGTTTAATAGCCGGGGAAATGACCGCACCTGGACCAATACGCCAAATGTCCCCATGGTCAGTATTTGCGTGCGTGTGCTATAATCGATGATGGAATAAGCAATGGTTTCGAAACCCAAGTAAGGGTTTGAGACTATGAACAATGGTTTTGATACTGTAAGCAATGGCTTTGAAACCGAAGTAATGGTTTTGAACCCCTAGATGAATTCCTCGTCACGCGGATCGCCTAGACAGCGTCTGTTACACGGGTCCCATCCAGAATGGAAGAGCGGTAGCTTGCACGCCGTTAGTAGGTTCCTAATAGAGGAGAAAGAGGAGTAAACAGAGCGTACTGTATCCATTGATCTGAAACAGCGTCGCGGTGCTTCAACCGCCTGCCGCACCACATTTGGAGCGACTGCAATCCTGGGGTGCACCCAAACAGTTTCACTAGTCAAATTTAGCTCAACATTCAAAAGACCACGATTTTTTTTATCAGAAAAAGCGTGGCCCTCTGTATGTTCAAAAATGGAAAACTCATTTTTGAAGATTTATACCATCTGAAATTCTTTAAATGCCCTTTGAGAGCGCTCATTCCCTATACGTGCCTCCAGGTGCTCTCATTTGCAGCGCCCTCAAGGAGCAAGACGACCAATAGCAATGGCTGTTCTAAGTTCTACTCGGTCTACTATTTTAGCAAGGAAAAAGTCGATCCGCCAGAAACGATGCCGCCGCAAGCATAGCTTGATGAAAAAGGCATGTGAATACAGCAAAATGTGCGACGCGGATGTCTGCCTAGGCATTCGAATCCGAGAGACTGGCCAGATACATATTTTGTCCGCGGACGCTTCGGGATTTTGGGCTTTCCTTGCTTCGCAGCTGGTACGTTGTAAAGTGCGCTTTAATGCGAAGAACGGAATCTGATCTTCCAGGGCT
This sequence comes from Penicillium silybi, assembly GCA_027569585.1. Taxonomy (NCBI): domain Eukaryota; kingdom Fungi; phylum Ascomycota; class Eurotiomycetes; order Eurotiales; family Aspergillaceae; genus Penicillium; species Penicillium silybi. Next base: position 48,119 of record JAPDFI010000059.1, read on the forward strand.
CCCACTACCCCAAACCAAGGTTGATCACAGAAGTTGACTTGGAGAAAACCGAAGACACAATGGACGCCTTGAAGCAGTTCAATGAAAGCTCCTCACAAGGACTACAGTCAGACACGGGTTCAAATCCATATATACTATAAGTAATTCGATTCAAGATGTCCCTTGATCATGGTTTCTTCCAATTGAATGTAGCAGTAGAAAATTAGGCGGAAGGCCGCCTATTCCACCAGGTTACAGTATGAAGACAACTGACCGGTCACGAGTAGATTTCTTAGCTAATACGTCCAGAATCAGGACCGATTAGTAATCACTTGGCAGTAGGGAAGCCTGCCTTGTTGCCAGACACGATACTGAAATTCGGCACAAGCCGAAAGAAAGGCAAACACTCAAACACTCATGGCAAAATAATACACTGTGGGATTGTACAGTAGTTTTCGGATTCAGATATATCAGAGATAGCGATCGTCGAAAGAATTCTCTGCGCAGCAATTTAAAAAGTTTGGATCACAAGGGACATCACGTTTAGGAGAAGGGATATTCAATCTTATGTCCTTGAGCCTTCCTTCCCTGAGACGACCCCTCGGTGAATGCTGGGAAAAGCGGGCCACACGCACAGGTTATGTTTGTCAAGGGACGACTGCGGCGCTAAGCTTGTCCTGGACTCTTACATCTAACCTCTCGCAGAATGCGGGGAAGTATCTGGAAAGATATTGTAACTCCTTGAGCCGTTGGTTCTGCCTAAATGAGCCGAAGATGCATAATTGTCCGTTTTGTGGAAACTGACAGTCACGAGGGTGTCGAATGCGCATTCAAGGACGAATTCCTTTGTCTTGTTGAACAATTGCCATATGCCAAGCCTGGACCCTGAGGGCTACTGCGGTCGCGCTGAAGGGCATGGTTCTAGGTGCGCCACCGCGTTGAGCCGCAGGGAGCAGCAGCACCGCAGCGTGGTCATCCTCACTGACTTGTCCTTGCTTAAGCAAAATCTTGTCATTTGGATATCATTGGATCAAATGATTTATGTATCACCATAATTGACTCGTTCCTTTTTAGAAATGTGGTATGCTAGTCATCCATCCCACAGTTGTGTACGACCCAGTAGGAAGAGCTCTCAACGACGAAAAGACAAGGCCCATAATCCCCAAGCGTGCAATAATGTAGAAGTTAAAGCTAACAATGGTAGTAACAAGCATAGTCCAAAGAGCGGCTGGGCGAGTGAGGCCAACCATGAAGGAAGGAAGCAGGTCCTTTGAGTTGGGGAGCGTTGCAGCGTCTGCGAGACCACCCACTAAGCATATGACGAAAGCCGTAGCAATAGATGTGAGGGAAAAGACACGCCAAGATATCAGCTCCGCGCGAGTTGCGAAAGGAAAATCCCACCTATTCGGAAAAAGGTTACCGTTAGCTTATAGGGACGATCGCGGCAAATAGAAAAGTTCAGTCTTACGCGGCCACATGAATCCCGCAGTAAAGAAGAGCAGTGAGACTGCATATCACATCAAAGATAAAGATTTCAAATGGCGTTTGGATAAGATCATTACCACCTGCCTCATTGATCGTCTCGAGATGTTCAATATCTCTGCGTAAGAAAGGCGTTCGAACGGTCTTCCACAAGACAGACACCCAGTTATCCTCGTTGACGAGAGCCCGCACATGAACCCATCCGGTGGAATTCTCGTCTATCATATTGCGGACCTCAATTGGCATATCATCACGGTTGCATCGTAGATGGACTGCGATAGACGTGCCCATGTCTTTGGGCTTATACCACCATACCCCATATATTAAAATAGCACAGCCCACATAGGCAACAGTTGACAATTCGATGGGGGATACTGGTAGATCGTAGGCCCATCTTGTGATGACGTTGCATAAAAACCAAGTGCATTGAAGGACGGTAAAGAACTTTGCAAACGAGTCTGCTTTCGCTCGATCTTCGATATCCTGATCTCGAAAGTCTGAACAGTGGACCATACCGGCCTGGATGAGAGGTTTCATGTCACGGGGCTGTATTGCGTAGATCCATTGATCCTGCGTCTGCAACACTAGTCCGCCAGCGATGACACAGAAGCATTGACGGAGCGTCCATTCGGTGTGGACTGGATGTAGATCCACGTGATCCAAGTTTTGGACTTGTTCAAGCGGCCTAGTCCGTTGTGATAGCCATAGTTTTGGCTCTGATGATTCCGCGTCTCGTCTTATCTGTGCCTTGTTGCACACTTTCTGCAAAGTTTTCGCATCGGCGAGCTGACCGGTCGCTCGCAGGAAGGTAACCTCAGGGGCTAAGATAGCTAGAACCCACTCACGTATTTTACTAATTGTACATCTTGCAATGGACATATTGCGGGGAGGGACGTCCATGTGAAGAAGAGTCCATGTGCAGGCAAAAATTGTTGACAAACAAGTCCACAGGATGTCCCATGCCGAGCGACTGTTCCCGTCTAACTGCCAGCTGAACAGAGGTGTCGAGCTAGACGCCATACATTGGCCCACAAAAACGGACAACAAAATTGGGATGCGCATGGAAGCCCGGGCAGATCCATCCATCGATGGATGAAGGTTGTTGTAGATAAGCCGCTTCTGGTGGAAAGACGCGGGCGTTATGGCAAGGAAGTTGCTGATTGTCACGAAAGAGAGGGGAGGGGAGGTACCGTGTCTGCTAATTTCGTGTAAAATACACCACCCATGGTACTGAAGTTGTATTATAAAATACATGGACTATTGTAGAAAGCGGTCTATATCAAAGTGCTTAAAATAACATCCAATCAGAACTCGCATATGTAGGATTTATTTTCCGGGAACTAAGTCCAAAGAGTGTGAGGTCAAACTGAATTCGAAAACTACTGTAACGGAGTTCCTGCCCAGAATCTGGTGATCCGCTCTGTGCGATCCAAAAAGGTGACCGCACAATTCTGCCACTGGCCGTCTCAGCGCCGCACTAGATCGGACACCCACAGGTAGATCAACAGCCTAGAAGAGATCGCAGGCCTCAGGGAGTGGCTAGCTTCGTACCAACGACTCGCCGAGGAGTTGCCGCACGGACACAGGGTTTTTTTTCTATACCCAAACTGGTAATTGCCCCTATCCTATTTTAGGCTTGTACACGGACCAATTTAATCGTCCCTCAATCGTCCCTCAATCGTCCCCCAATCGTCCCCCAATCGTCCCCCAATCGTCCCCCAATCGTCCCCCAATCGTCCCCCAATCGTCCTCGAATTATTGCTACCTAGATCCATGACACACAAATCACCGTTGCACCCAGGGTGTAAATGCGTCTCACATCAAGATATCTACAACCACTGGCCGAGGGAGAATGCCACGATACGAGTCTCATCTTGTATGTGCGTCTGCCCGTATTGTGGACACAGATTCTCGAATGCCAGTCGTCTACGCAAACACCTTCGACAAAAGAAGTATCGCGAACGAAATATTTTTATTGAGCCCGAGAGTGCAGGCGCAGCCGGTATCAGGCAAGACCTCTCTATCGTGGTATATGGGCAATCATCTTACGAACAACAGGTCGCCGCGTTGTCTTCCACGTACCCATGATTTCCCCGAAGAGAACAAAGGCCCCATTGATTCGCCACCGGAGAGACAAAGAAATTGCTCTTCGCAAAGTCCAGACCCGTTTCTAAAAAGAAGCTGCGAAGCTATGTTAGAGGAAATTTCGAATAAATTCGGCCCTAATCTTGCAATCTTTTCAATACCAGACCCGTCAACCTTGGGGGATATGTCAGAGAAGACCCGATCCCTTTGGCTATCATCAACATCCTCGATTCCGCAATTGCTAGACTCCTCTCAAAGCTGGCGTGGCCGAGCGCCTCTCGTCCGTGAGTTGGTCACGCATACGTTACAAAGAATAGCGGCCGGGGATCATACTGCTACTGCCGTTCGGTCCGAGTCTCACCTATGTGTGAACTATCAAGGGGAGGTTGACCAAAATGTCGATACTCATCTTGTCATCGCTCAGCTTGTAGACTCTGATCCCCACAAACCTGTCTTTCTCACTGGCTTGAGGCTGCCTATCGTCCAGGATCTGGGATTTCGCGTTCCTCTCGATGTTTGCAATGTTGTCGAACCATTTTACGAGTCCAACGAGCAGGTCAATCTAACACCAAAGTATTCTTTTGTGGACTTGCACATTGGTAAGTAAGTTGGACGTGCGTGCTTGCTTATGACTTTAATTAAACTAAGCAGATTACGGTACCGACGGGATTGCAACTCCGATTGGTGATTGCCGAAAGATATGGCTGCTGTATCCGCCCACGACTCACAATTTGAGGGCCTTAAAGGCGATCGATGGTCAGCGTCTACGACTGGCTCGGCTCGTACAGCGCCTGGAAGGATGTGTGGTCGTAGAGACCACCTCGGTACACGCAATACACATTCCTGCAGCGTCCCTCCACGCAACATTTACCCTAGAAGGAGGCTTCCTGATTGCCAAGGACTTCACGACATCGAGATCGCTGGCGGCGTTTTCAGAACTCATTGCCACTGGCTTAGACGAGAGCTTACCCCCTGAAGCACGCGCGATATGCTTTGAGTGGTTTGAGCATTCCTTGGACATTTCTCTCGCTCATCAGAAAATTGACGAATCCGTCTCCGCGTGGTTGAGAGCAGAACCTAAACTAGCGTCGTGGGCAGCTACTCGACGTGGGTGGCGGGTTAGCGTTCGGCGCATCTGGGATCAAGTTTCATTTCCAGATTCAGTGACCGTTTGCCAGTGTGGTAAACAAGTCTCTGAAATTTCATTTGCAAGCCATTTTACCTCCACTCATCTTTCTTTCTTATTTTCAACCTCTCAACTGCGCCACCATCCCAAATAGCCAAAGCTGAATGGATTACATCTAAACAGTACATTAATTTCCGTCAGACATACAAACCCATGTTTACACAAAAGAACATCACCTCACAACCTTCCCTTCGTGAGGCTCATAGAGGAGAATTTTCTTCATCCATTTAAATCGCGAATTCTCCACGCTCCAGATCCTCCGCGATGTAGGAGTTGTGCTGTATACTGCGCTATAGCAAAGACCAGATGTCACTTCCTCTGCTACTCGACCAATAGCAGTATCCCAGAGCGTTATTGTTCGGTTAGTGCTCAACATGTACTTAAAGCGATCCCCAAGAGGCCACATCTTGTCAAGATGTGCTCGGGAACGCGAAGATAAAGTGCCATCAACTTCCAACTCTTCGGCTACTTGCTCTCTTGTATAAAGCCAGGTGTAGACGACGGCGTATCGCCCATCACCAAGGCATCGAATGTCAGATACTTTGGCAAAGGAGCTGCTGTGTCCAGTGTCTACGTTGACAATATATCCGCGATGCAGAGTCCATGAATCAAGAGGAGCTGAGTCGACCTTGCGGAGATCCCTCCACGGCTTTGCGCCGTTCATAGCGAGCGGCTGAAAGCCCTCGACACCTTCCCGCGACACGGAATATAACTCCTGCGCTGGGGCAGCCAACCATCTGCGGTGAGCAGCAATCCCCATTGAGGTATAACACAGAGTCTCCAAAAGCACCCACTCGCAACAAATTCGTAGCAGGTCCAGTCCTCCTGGCCCTTCAACCGTTTTTGACGTGAGGACAGACGAGAGAATGCTGAACTTTGTACAAATTAGTCTGAAGAACCTCGAGATGGGGTCACTTCCTTGTCTGAATGCCAGCGTCTTTTGGTCTTTTTCGAGGTTTTCTGGTTGATGGTCGATGATACAAGCAAAGGCTTGGCCAAAAGCAGAGCCTATATCTCCATCTTCGACAAGTTTCGTATGCATGTGCTCCAGAGAATCTTCTATCATCGTCTTGAGGCCATCGATCCTGGCACGCCCCTTTGGAGAATTGAAATTCTCCAAACCGGTAGTTAACATGTTTTTGGGGTCAGTAGTAGGTAATAGATTCGAATCATTCGTAACGGCCGAGGTATCTGGTGCTGGATCATCAGCATTGGCGATCAGTCGGCTTTGGTTCTCGTCTATCTCCATTGGCTCGCTGGCATGATCATCAAACTGTAGCCAAGGCGTGAAATCCATGTCATAGGGGAAAGATAATACACGCGGATCTTTCAGTAGAGTTAGCGAGATTGAGTTTGCTTGGTCTTGAACCCTACTGAATTGGGCGACGATGCGGTTTGTCGCTCGTGAGCACCCACCTATAGAGAAAAACGTCTCTTTGTTGTATTTGTTTGTAGCGTCCATGCCAACAGGCGTTGCGCCTGGTGAAGTCAAAGAACCAGGTCCTTTCACATCGCAGGAGAGAACGGCTGGCGCATTATCGAGGATCTTCTCCCGCATTGACGGGTCAAGGCTGGCGAATGTAGCAAGGTGGATGGCAAACGACTCAGGAAACTGGATTCATTAGTATATAGAAGCCTCGGTGGCATATTACTCACATTAGGAGAGTTCGCGTAGCGGCGGTACGTGTGGGTTTGATCAGGAAACAGCTGGAGGAAAACGAACGGTTCAGCTTCTTTCTCCTGTGTACAAGACAAGACCCACCAAAACATCAGCAGATAGCAAGATTGACGATGCAGACATTGCGTTGACAGATGGTGCTGAGAGATGGAAGCTAAACAAGAGCTCGTGCGGCGACGCAGTGAAAAGCGGGCGTTAAGAAGGGGATCCAATCTGTCTTTCGGAAGGCCGGATAAATGTCATCCCGGTTGAGGCCTGACTCTAATTATCGGCCCTCCCACTAGAAACGAGATCGGAAAATACACAACACACGCTCTCGCGCTCGCGCTCGTTGCCAGCCAGGAGAATCTACACCGAAGCACTCGTTGACTGAAGGTAGCGGCAGTGATCGAGAATCGCATTCGCCATCTGCCGCAGCAGCATCGCGCAGCCGATCGAGCCGCGGCCGAGGCAACAACCGTCAATCAACTAGGGGAAGCGAAAGGACACGAGCCGGCCGGGACAACAAACAGACTTCTCGAAAAGACGGGCATTCTACACGACCATACCGCACCATTGCCTGCATCCGTGGCTTGGTCAACCGAGAACCTCTAGATAAACAATGCCCCAACTGGAAGCTCCATGGTGGTCGAAGACACTCCATGAGACCGCAGGAGTTCACGCGTCAGCTTCATCGTCAACTTGCCCGAGATCGAGACGTTGGGTTCGAACAGGTGCACGTCTGTGGTCGGACAGGCTACCTCGTGAAAGCCACCGTTCTTTCACGCGGATACACTGTGATCATTAAAGCCACGACTGTGGAGAAGCAGCATCGCCTTCAAGCGGAAGTGGACAATTATCACCACCTCAGGAGCTTGCAGGGACAACACATCCCCGTCTGTCTTGGGGACTTTAAGCCTCGCGTTGCATATTGGTACCACGGCGAATTAATGGCCCAGATGATGATCTTAAGCTGGTCAGGAACACGGCTTCAACGTCATCAATGATGGGAATTCTAGCTTCTTCCACCAAGAGCGTGACAAAGCTCTGGCTGTTCTCCGGTCGCGCGGAGTTATCCACGGCGATAGTGAGTGGCGTAATATGCTGTGGGATGACCTGAGTGGCCGTTTGGTCGTCATTGACTTAGAGGGTGTGAAGTGGTTGAAACGCCCTCGGGCCCTTGAACCCATGTCTGGCAATACACGGCATACTCGTGTCAGAGCAGTGAAATATAAGCCTGACTTGGAAAGGGTGGAAAGTCTGCGATATGGCAGAACCTTAAGCTTCTAGCTGTCTATCCGAAATCATTGCAAGACATTATGCCACAAAACCTCGAGACCTTTCTATTTAAGACTGTGAGTTAAATAGGCATGTTTGCAATAAGAGCCCGTGTCTTTGGCTACTGGTATGTTAGACTGCTTATGGAGCCGCGATCAGAGAACTTAAAGCTAATGTTAATTCACCGAGCATCCAGACCAGCGCCCTTGGATAGAAGCTGTTAGTGGCTCAGATCCGACTTTCGTTCCAGCAGAATCAGATACCCATCATTCAGGTATGCGCGACTGTCATCTTTGTTCGGGTTATTTGCTTAACACATAATAGGCCCGCCCGTTGCCCCAACTGAGACGCTGGAATTGCCTCGAGACAGTACCCCGTCGTTAGGAACCTGCGAAGAGAGCAACAAGAATCCTACTCCACCTGAAGTCAGCTTTCCTTGTACGCGTGTCTCGCCCTCACCCTCGCCGGATATTCTGGGCAGTCGGCGTCCCCAAGTGGGGTCCGGCGCTGGAACCATCAGGTGAGACGAATCTGTCGTGGACGACACCGGGGACGGGCGAGAAAGCTCCGGAGATGGGGCAGAAGGCCGGGAGGACGGGATGACTTCAATACAAAGGGTCCAGATTAATGGCCCCTCGGTCCGAGAGGCTAGTTCGGATAATGATGAAAGAGGCAGACTCACCGAGGAGAGTCAAGCCCCTGCGTCCCCCCGTCTCAGACCGCGAACTCGTCCGGTCAAGCAGTCGAAAGTCACCCTAGCAAACACCCGTTCTCTTCGTCCGCGACCAAGGGCAGAGCCCACCCGGCCAGAGCGACTGCCTGCTGTTTCAGTGGTAATCCCAACCCGTCGAACCGATATATTGGTGGCAAGTACCAAGACGAATCCCCCAACCAGAGCACGACGTTATGGCCGTTTGGGCGGCAGCAACAGCGGCAATCTAAAAAAGGATCGGCCAACACAGGCGTCGACGGGGGAGTATTCACCACCTTCAGGGGGATCCAGCCCTAAGACGAGAGGACGCCCACGGAAGGAACCCAACATGGCAATGGAAAACAGTGCTTTGACCAAAGATATCGTTGGGAAATGCACTAGCCCGTCCCAAACACCCTTAAAGGGTGGTTTAGCAGTTACCCTGGGTGAAACACAAGAGATCTTCGGTCGCGGAGTTCTCCGTATTCAGGCTCACGGTCCTCGACATGCCTATTTCATGACGTTCCTTCCAGAGGTTCCTCACCGCCCGTCCATACCATCACCGTCCGAGATGTCCTCTTATCTGTCTTCGCGCCCTGACGATCTCTCTGAGAAGGCATCCTCGCGACAAGTGGCATGTAGGGGACGTCATAAACGAAACATGTCCACAACGTGTGAGGATGGAGATGGGTCGTCGACCAGGCACTCGGGTAAAATGCCACGAAATTCGCGATCTCATGATGATCGCAACGAGGCCGAGCGAAAGCCCAGGAGGCGCTTGCCGTGGTCATCGGAAGAGGAGGATCTTCTGCTAGAGTTAAGAAGAGACGAGCAACGACCGTGGTCAGAGGTGACGAGGTTATTTTCGGACCGATATCCGGGAAGGAGTCCCGGTGCAATCCAAGTACGCTGGAGTACAGTCATCGGGAAATCGTGACCGAATATGGACATATCAGCTATTAGCTAAAACGAAGCATATTTTTGATTTGATCTTCACGCACCGCTAACACATACATCTAAACTCCGTTCTGGAGGACCTTAAACAATCCAATGAATAGCTTCCTCTCTCTGCATGCAGCTCCTAGGGTGATGTGTGAGCCAATGGGTTCCCTTCCAACGTTGACTAACTCATTAATAAGAACAAGTGCGTCGAGTTTCGATCCCACCGGGAGTAGACCATGTTCCCTAAAAAACAGGAGCTCAGCCCGGCATAATTAGTTACAGCCAAAAGGAAATCGAAGTAGTCCTGTGCATTCAACGAATGTCTCAAGTCTGGAGAGGAAAAGGAAGGGAGATCTCTCTGCTGGGATGGTGCTTGATATGCCCCATGACAGGGAGCGCCTTCCCGATCCAGCCATGTTTGTTCCCATCGTCACTCATCCATCCTCAAACTAATCCATCATGCAAACTCATCAGCAGCATGTTTGTACAGTCGGTTCTCTGGGATTCTCTTCGGGCTACTGTTGGAGGAGACATACATGTCATATGTTCGCAATAGGTGGATGCCGAGACAACACTAATACATGGACTAAAACATGGATTATATTAGCATTCTGTTGGAGAATCTATTTGGCCAACCAGGTCTACTTGTTGTGTTGGCACAATGGAAAACCTCAGCACTTCTGGTTCCTTTGCGATTATAGTGTTAAATTCTTGGACCAAAAAGGAAAAGAGAAAGAGATCACAGTCTCGGTCTGGTGTCCAGACACAAAAACTCTCGGTATGTTTTATGTCTCTGATTTGTTTCCAAGTGCGGCTGTGGCAATCTTACCTTCGTGTCGAGCTTTAGATGCCTTTGCCTTGGTACCGCCCGAAGGAAGTTTATCCCTGGTAAGACCTGTAATATGCCTCCGAGTATCAGCATGCTTTTGAGGAAGTACTGGGCCGTGCTCAAAGATTTTCTGTGTGCCTCTGGCGGGGATGACTTTGTTCCATCGGGAATAAAGATCGTCCGGGAGCATCTTCTTTCTCTCGACCTTCTTAATCACCAGTTTATCTTTCAAAAGATCGTACCGAATGGTTGCACTCCCACCCCAAACTCTTGTCACTCGAAGTATACCATTGATGAGCGCAACGAGTTTCCTGATATCATCTTGGTGGGTTTGTTCCCAATCTTGCACCGCGGCGGTGACATCTTCCACTTTTGGCGTCGAAAATTTCCCACGTTGATGATAAGCACGGACGAGCTTGGGAGTCTGGGAAACCCAGAGCTGAGGCGCAACTTCTGCTAGATGCAGATGTTTATGAAAAACCCGAGTTTTGATCTCTAGGGTGGATTCCCGTGGGACGACCCGACCCAGCCTTTTGATGGTCAATGTAGATTGACTGGAGTTTTCGTTTATGTTAGGTGTTTCTGATGAGAGAGACATAGATCTCAAAATATTTGCAAGGCTGTCCCCTGTCGACTCGTTATTCTTGTCATCAGGCTTCAAATCGTCAACATATCCGTCTGTCTCATGGCGCACGAGAAAATTCAGGCCGCCCAGCTTGTACGAGACTATGCGATGGTGTCCAGTGCTGTCCTCAACCTGAGTGGTGGTGTATGCTTTCTCAAATTCATGACCAAAGCCCCGAAATTCGGTTGGCCCAATCACTTCATAAGTGACGGTCTCGTCACGACAGAAGATTGCAGTCTGAGAGGCCATATCCACCTGGATGGTGAACGGATCGAGACCATTTTTGGTCAGATTGGGTTTGATAAACGACAAAAGCTTGCGAATATTATTCCGATCGGTCACGACGTCAATTGAATTGACATCGAACGAGGGCTGCTCGATATAGAGGGAGCGGAATAGCGGCTCTAGAGGGCTATCGGGATGACGAGCTGCATTCTGAGCAATATAAACGAGGCCGCTGTCCTTTTTCACTTGTTGCGGTGCTTGTGGAGCAGACCAACGAGCTGGACTCCCTGGCACAGCGATGGTGGGTGCGGATGCTTCGATCCAGTTATATGAAGCGAGGTGCTTCACATCGGTAATGGTCGTGTTTGCTTGAGAGAGAGGGTCAATTTCGATGCGGGAAATCTCCACAAGATTCTCTGGGACAGTCTTAGGGTTTGGCATTTTATGATCCTAATAGCCCGACAATAGAAAGCATGGGAAGATCGGGTTTCTGGAGCCAGGAAGGGCTTAACCGCATAATAAATAACCATGTGAATAAGCCCACTTCAACGAGTACATAGGGTCTAGACCCCTTCATCTCTTGGCGGCCATCCAATGGTGCCAGCACTTACTGACAGAGTATACCATGAGCGAAATGCAATGTATCTCGTATGCGAAGGGTAGTCAGTCCGATGTAAAGAAACGGTGTAAAAGGTCAGAGCTTAAAAGGTCAGAGCTTCCAAGGCCTTCTTTCAATTTATAACCTTGTTTTCAAATGGAATAATAGGATGTCCTCATGCCACAAGTTTCCACTTTATTTAAACGTTGGCAGCAAGAAATATTTGTTGTTGTGGGAAGAGTCCGTACCGTCTTTTACAGTACTCAGTAGCTTGCAGATCTGTTGCAAGCCAAGCAAATCACATCTTAACACGTTTTTAGGGCTCTCGTTGCATGTTATGCTAATATGACGTGTCACAACCGATGTTGTACAGCAGATTATCTCGACAGTTTCTCGACGTAGCCCCTTTTCTTCGTCTGCCCTGCATTCAATCAACAGGAGGATGTAGCCATCATCGAGTTGCTGAATATCCACCTTTGGCCATGCTACAGCTGAGTCGAAGACAAATTTCCCCGTGACTCGGAATGAGTCCCCAAGTGAAGCCACCTAACTTAACACTTGCTGACCTGTCTTTTGTCTGCGGCCAATAGGCGGGTGGCGCCTGGGTGAGAAACGGGCGAGAGCCGCTTTAGCGTCGAGCGACCGGGGCTAGGCCATTCATCCTTCGCGATCATTTTCAGAAACAGAGTCATTTAATCGTGTCCTTCATTTGGCTTGAGCTCTCTTACCCCACAAATGCATAACATACAAGAATCTCTTTCGCATAAGGGTAATGACGATAATGAGGATGGAGGTAAGTCTTTCAAACGTGAAGCAAGAAGACTGGTTTCCCACGAGGAGAAATATTGCTGTCCCGCCACGCTCAATGCCTGAAAGGATATGACTAAAATGTGGAAACAAAATACAATAGCGATTCTTGATTTCTCGGACCCCAAGTCACCATATTCATGGCTTGATTTTCTCGTTGCTCCACCCGATCCTGCGGATAATCTATCTGGAATACTCTCTTCAAACATACAGCAACCAGCCGATTCGCAGGACGCTTCTAGTCTCGCCAGCGTACAACATGCACCCAGTGTCCTTGCCCAGGATGCAGACACTACTAACAACGATCATACCATTGCTTTCACCGTTTTAAAGAAGGCCAAAATTACGAACGCAATTATCACTAACTGCATGATAATCAATACTGTCATGAATAATCCACGGACCCAAAACCTTCATTTTACCTGCACCGCCGCTATTTGCGTTGTCACCAACTCATCGAGAGTTAACGTGAACCTTGATAGAGTTAAGATCACAGACTCTATCATAATGAACAGCGTTATGGACGACAGCAACATTCTGAATGCTGTCATTCATGAGGCAACGGTGAACTGGTTCAATATGCCGGAACTCATCATTGATCATGGTACAATCGGCAACCCAGGTTTTTTAGAGTTTACGCCTGGAGAGAACAGCACGCTGGACACCATTCAACCGCTACCAGCCACGGAGTCCACCTCTCAGTCAACTCGGACTGAGATATCCTGCACGAACGAAAAAGAAATATGCAATCAGTCAACTTCCTCTCAATCGGTTGTCGAAGCCTATACAACGCCTGTATCTGATTGTAGCACACCATATATGAGTGCTGCCCTGACTCCTGGTCGGAAAAGATATGCAAAGAAACCAAGTTCTGCAGGCAGGAGAAAGAGGAGAAAGGAGCCACAGTCACGGGGAGGAAACACAAATACAACTATTCTTCAACTGCTGAAAGCTTGCAATTACAAGAATAAGAGTCTCAGTGATCAGGATGCACGTGATGTTCAAACTGTGGCAGACTTTCTCATTGCAGACAATTGCCGACTGAATATACAGGCACATGTGAAGATATGGAACGGAAATTCATCAGCTGGGTATAATTCTCTGAGGCTGCCTACTCTACAGGATACTCCTGATAGCGCAGCACGGTACTTCGAGGTTCTTCAAAGCGGAGACCTTCCGACCCAGAGCCTTGAGCTCCGCATAGCACAGGCTTCGCTTTATGCCATTTATCTTGAGATCTGCCGAGACCTCAGAGGCCATAAGAATGAAGACAATCCAAGGCGAACTAAGGGAGACAAAATTGAAACAGTAGCAAGGAACATCATATTGGAAACTGCCGCTGAGAGTACCGGGAAAGATTTCAATACTTATCGCGATCAAAGCGGGAATTTCATAACCGAAGTTCTCCGCTGGGGAAAGCGATGGTGGGGCCTCGCAAGCGGTGTAGGCCTCGGTGTTCTGATCGCTTGTAGCGAGGAGCTCGCTGACAATCAGTCTGCCATTGCGCTCTCTCGCAATCCTGAATTCCATACACGGACCAAACATTTTAACGTGAAATTCCACTATCAGCGAGCAGCGCTGAATGCGGGAGACATCGGTCTTCAATCCGTTCCCACCGAGGAGCAGGCCGCTGACGGTCTCACCCACGCCCTTGGGACCTACGGCCTTTGCCAAGTTCTGTAGTCTCTTAGGAATCGAAGCCTCGGACACTCAGAGGTAGATAGGGAGACAGCACAGGCGCTCTTTCCACTTTATTTTCCCGTGAGGATTTTTGAGTGGTTTTACCGACGCCTGACTGCTCAGCGCGATTTCAGTATCGCCTTGCCAGCAAAGCGACCCTGAGGGGGAATGTTGTGATATGAGGCTGGTGTAAAACAGGAACAAAGCCGCAGCGTCGTAAATAATTCCCGAAGTGTCTCTACGAAGAATCAAGTTGATTGTAAATCAACTTGATCTTCTCGTTGTATATATAGCCTCACTTATTCCCTCTGAAAGAAGATTCAATCCAATTACTCTGACCTACAGCACCTTTCGTCAAGCAGCCAAATCCCAATGAGAGACAAGAAAGGGCTTTCGAATGAGTCATGCAAGAGACCTCTGCCACACCATGCGTATGCGAACGGTATTCGGACTGAAGCTGGTTCCCTCAAGAGGAACCTGCGAGCTATTTAAAAGAAATGCATGACTGTAGGATCAATCACCTAATCGGAATGTGAGTCTGCATAGATATAGCGCGCTGCAGAGGCGCCTCGGAGGTCCACGAAGATGTGCTAACAAGATTCCTTTGTTTTAACTTTCCCGTCTTCGCCATTTCACACCGGACTCCATGGGCAATATTTCTTTTGCGAAAATCAACTCGAACGCGGGGCGGGAGGACAGAACAATCACTTTCAATGACAACTCAAGCCTCCGTTGCCCTCAAGAAAAGCTCTTTTGCACTGGGTGCAATAGCCATGATTTTGCATGATTTGGTGCATCATGACTTCTAATCAGATGTATAGAAGACATTGTACCCTGATAGAGCCACGTGACAACCACCGGCTATGCGGGTGCCGACGCCGCTCCGACGCATTTTCTTGGTGACCCATTTTACATCTCCGTCGCTACCTTCGTGAGAGCCTTCTGCCTACCGGACTTGGGCCGATCAGGGCTCCTTTTCTGCTTCTTGCACGTCGAATTTCCCTTTCCCTCGCACTCGAACTCTTACCATTTATCCCGTCTCTATCGTCGGCTGTGTCTATTAGAATATTGTTTCTTCGGAAATTCATTGTTCCGCGACCGGAACTAACAGGTCGGGCATTAAAACTATCCCACTTCTTTTTTTACCCCGCTGCTGGGAGATCTTGCGGCCACCACTTCCATTCCATCTTTCAGAAAGTTCTCACCTAACAGACAGAAGGTAAGTACCCGGGCTATTCTTCACATTTTCACAGCTATAAGTCTAAGCAGTCGTTCTACTACAGTCATCGTTCGTCCAACTGAGCCATGCCCAAGACCAAAATCCAGGAGGACGCTTTGCCTGATCTCACGAATCTGGCATCATGGGTTCGCCTAGACGCTAGAATGGAGGCGGAAAAAGGGAAAGAGAACATTTTAGTTTGCGTGGATAAAGGAACCCGTGAAGCGAAAGTGCGGCCACTATTGGAGAAGCTGGGATATGCCAACATACCGGTAAAGTAGTCTTTCCGAGTTGGAAGTGCCAATTTCTAAATGGAACTCAGGGTCACCTCGCTTCGCTGCAGCGAAGATGCGGAAAGACAACGATTGATAAACCCAATGATCGACCGTTGTTGTTTTTCCCCCTCTCGATTGGATCAGGACCTGAAAGCATAGGTTCTGGAAACATACGGGTTGCAGGCGAAGACCTTGAGCCTGGTACCTATATTCAGCTCACGGAGACTTTGGAGCTGGATACACAAAATGCGCAATTAGATTGTCTTATTGTGCTTTTGCCCTAGGTCGACGTGTTGGGACGTACGCTTTATTTGATTCGCTATTCTTTGTACACTTTAGCTTTGCATCCTGGACCTCAAGCGAGTCAAAATTTATGAATCATGTTGAACTTCGCAAGCTGCACACATCAAGCCTTTCTCGGAGCCGGGGCATAGCGCTCTTAGGTGCCTGATTTTTGCGCGGACCTAGTCAGCTAGAGTGTGGCCTGACATTGGCCAGATCAAGACGAATTCCGATTCAATGAGGCTCATCTGACTCAGGAGTCGTACGGTCGATCTGACTCGAGCCAGGATCGATTTGTGCAGCTGGCTCGCCGAGCTGGGGATTTGAATATGTGCTGAACCACCCGTTGATCGTTCCAAGGTTGTCTCCCTGTTCCGCTGGTTCACCGAGCTGGGGATTTGAATATGTGCTGAACCACGCATCGCTCGTTCCAAGATCGTCTCCCTGTTCCGCTGGTTCACCGAGCTGGGGATTTGAATATGTGCTGAACCACGCATCGCTTGTTCCAAGGTCGTCTCCCTGTGCCGCTGGTTCACCGAGCTGGGGATTCGGATATGTGCTGAACAACGCATCGCTCGTCCCAGGATCGTCTCCCTGCGGAGTAAGTTCGCCGATCCGGGGAACTGTTGAAGGGGCTTGGCCCGGTACACTTTCCGACAAGCTAGGGATATCTTCGAATAAATTGTGGAAATTATGCTCTGACAAGGACGCCCTATGGGTTGATGGATGAAAGAATTGATCCGATGTTCCTTGGGCCGTACAATCTACAAACTTCAGTATTGTTCAATCAGAGTGAAGACCACTTTACCTGTGGGCGACGGAACTGAATTTTCGTGACGGTGTCTTTTCGAAGATTGTCCTTGTCCTGGTCTTCTCCGTCGTTTGATCTTGTTAGAGCTAGGGAAGACCCTGTCGAACAGGACTTGAAGTGGCTCGATATCTGGAGGTTTATATTCCAGACAACCGCAAATCTCTTCTAAACTGGGTTGGAACCTTGTCAGTCAATACAGACCGTAAAAGGAGGCAATGATAATAATAATAGATGGTGAGACACACGAAGTCTTATCCCCAAAAATCCTTCGGATGACCAACGGAATTGCGAGGGGCACTGAAGTATTTGTAGAGTCTTTCGGATAAGAGTCATCGTGTGCGTATACTGCCAACCCTTTTAGGACTTGTTCAGGCTTGATGGAGTAATCGTTGAATCGAGCATAGAAGCTAATTTGACGTGCGGCTTGCCCGGGTTAGCTTGCCAAAGAACAGTCATTGTCTAGATTACATACCAACCAAAACAATGTCCCAGCTTCGTAATGCCCACTTGGTGTGAAGCAAAAGGGATATAATATGATTGACCCATTTTGCACCGCGAACAAGCGCCTTGAATTTTTTTGAATAGGCGTCGGAGCCAAAGACCCCCCGCATAGCCTCATACACGTCATCTTTGTTTTTGGCAGATCTCAAAGCGACCGCACACAATGAGCAGAAAATGAGCTCTCGGAAGCACGTTAATTGCCGATCTGTCGTACTGGATGTCTTCATGGAGTTACCATACTCGTGCAGGATAGCTAGCTCTGTAGACATCGGCGACTTGCGTGGTAGTACCTTGAGCACCTCCGTAGGAGCAAAGCCCTCTACCAGACCACGAATAAGACTTACACGTTGGGAATCGTCGACTGAAACCCATTCCTTCCAGGCATTTGACTTGGGTAGATCACGGATGAAGCACGTGAACTCAGAGAGCACTTGAAGCTGGCGTTCTGCGCTCTGGCTCTGCCCGCCTTGTTTTCTATTCTTCAAACGGAAATTTGCATCGCGGGACGGATTATATTCGATGACTTTAAAAGTGCATCCACGGGCGTCATCATGTTGTTGAATATCTTGATGTTCGTTTCGGCTTGCGAATGCCTGTCTCGTCCCACCGTCCTCACGTCTCTGGGCGCTGTCCTCCGATTCACTAATCCTCTGCCTCGTGCAATTATAAACTGCTCCGCACATACTGTTTGCTCGACTCGAATCCCCATGGCTCGACGGGAAAAGTGTCCTTCGGAGGTGGGCTCTTTGTGGAAGTGACTGTTGAACAGTGTTCTCCAGCTCCAAAACTCGTGCCTCCAGAAATCGAATATAAGAAGCATCATCGCCTTCAAACTGAATCCGGCGTTCACAAGCCATGTGTTTTGTCCAGTCTATAGTAGTCGAAGTTGGCTGAGATGAAATGAAGGGATCCTCTTTTGAACACGCAGTTGGGATGGGAGGGGGTGTGTGGGTGGCCATGAGTGATGACCGCTGGGGCCAAAACCAAAAAGGGCCCGTGCTACGCTACGCTGCAGTTCAATCACACTTGAAGCCTCACTATATTTATTGGTTTCCGCATCTTCCCATCTTGCATCATCCTCCGTCTTTTTGCAACTATTCATGACTATTGCTGTCGAAAGTTACCAATGCTTATTCCCAATATCAGAAGGTACGAGAGAACCACGAAATGTTCAGATGAACCCTCGTAATCAGGACTCTCACAGCTCCTTAGCGACAAAGGCTCACTATCGTATCCTCAGGGCTCTACTGGGTTGGACTTGGATGCGCATTTTCTGGGAGGTACGCACACTCCAAAATCAATGCCGCGACGCTAACCTGAATTTGGGACCCGAAATGCGGGTCCCAAATTCAGGTTAGCGTATGCCTTTACAATGTGCTTGCGCTAAACTGAAGTTGGGACCCGCAATGCGGGTACCGCATTTGGTTAGATCCCCCACCACAGTGCAGCTGGATTGCTGTCCCCGGATGAGAATGGACAATTCGGGCTTGCCTCCGCTGTTGCGGCTTTCAGAAAGATCTCTCGTACAGTATAACAAGTCAGCCGAAACTTTCAGACCAGAGGGGATCGCAGCTAGCTCGAACCTCCCAACAAGCGCCAGACTAGTAGTACTTTTCAGCCAAGAGGCTCCCTCGCCGTGTTCTATGTCCTCACCCAACGAAGTCGAGAGGAGTAAGCGACATGACCAAAAGTTTGCAAGGCCACTTCTTCGACGGAATGGGTCTGCCTTGTTGGATCTGATCCATCAATAACACCGGGAAAGACGGTGGATAGGCGCAATTACCAGCACGTGTGATGCGGCGTGCATATTAGACCCCTGTCTCTAAGTATATAGCCTCCCTCCTTAGCGACCGTGGCAACACACCAGGTTGCCTGTTTGCGCATTTCCAGGGTTGTCAACTGGGCAGATGCTCTTTACTCCTCACTGGATGCTGCAGACTCCTATTGTGATTTCTCACTCGCCCTTGGGCCTATGTCAACCTCACAGAGTACTCCCTAGATAGTTATTTGCCCATCTTCAAGCATGAACCGTCACCAGGTAGAAGTCACATCGTCTTACTTGACTTGGATGGTCTTCTATTATTCAAGACGATTATTCATATGCTATAAGTATACTAAAGGTCCCCTAGAACCTTCCTCGAAACACAGCGTCAACCGAGTCCTCACAGAGCAAGGTGAAACGTCGAATCCAGTCACAACCGAGCTCAGTTCAGAACTAGCCAGTCACCACGCCATAATGGCTCCTGGATTTTTCGATCAGTTGAAGACCCAAAACAGGGTAGAGGAGGTCCGGATGGGAGCTGTGAAATTCGTCTCTTTTCAGCAAAAGCCCGCAATTGGAACTGCCGGACTTGGAGCTTGCTCCGCTGTGGTTATAGCTTCGACATACGGTGCAATACTCGCTCATATACCGCCACTTCCTTCGGCAACTCCGGATCCTCATGCGGGTGACACCAACGCTCGGTCCATGATGATGCAGGTTAAAAGCCTCTACGACAATAATCGGAATTTCTTTCCTTCGACGACTACGAGGGTTATTTGTGCATGGTATGGGGGAGGGGTGGCATTACCCAGTCAGGTGGACATCATGAAAACTTCACTTCAGGCAATGGGTCTTACTCCAGTTATCAAATACTATCCTGTACCCGTGAATCCCAACATTCCTGGTCAGGGGACAGTCGTGGTTACGGGCGGACCAGTGGTATATCATGATGACGTGCAAATTTGAAAACCTCACATGTCTTCGATTCTGAGCATTTTGCTGTCATTCCAAGCCGCTCCCCCAGGTTGTGGACAAAGGAGTCAATATCACCCCAGGCAGCATGGAAGTCGATCCCGAATTTGTTTATTCCGCGAGCCGCGTTTTATAGTACTGCTTGTCGGCTGTCGATATCCACATTCGGGCAAACAATGCCGATACCATAAGATACCGTCACCACAAAAATCACAATCTAAGACCGTAAGCTGGCTTCGGCACTTTTTACCTGTACACTTTGCCAAACAGAAACATCAGGGAAGCTTTCATATCTGTTCACGTGACGTGATTACGAGTAGGACCAATACAGCCTTCACGAGGAGGTGAATTCGAATTTTTGGTAGCCACCTCCTGCCAATCTAGTCCTATACCTTTGTGGTATCAAGATCTCTGACACTTTAGGCAAACTCTTCCGTTGAATTCGCTGTTTCAGGGAGCATGTGAGGTATGCAGTCGAGCGGGGATGGCCGATCTGCATTCCACAGCGAGGTCTGTCGACCCCACCACTCGTGCTGAGTCAGAACCCCCACAAACAGTGGCGTGCGACTGATCAATTTCGCCCAGACAACTATTTAAACGACGATTTGCTTCGCCAAACGCAATTTTTCTGCAACCCTATCGCTATTTACACACAACATTTATCAGAGTATCAGACTCTCATCGTTCCTCATGGATATTCAACTACCTTCACAAGAGAAGCCTATCAACTACCACGAATTCCCCATCCCACGCCAGACACAAACGGAAACTATTGAGCTTCTGCGCTCCTTGTGCGTCAATGATGATCTGCAAATGTTCCAGGAAATGATCAAACTGCTACTCGCGAGTGCTAAACCTGGAGGTTTCGCTATAGAGGAGCTTGGTGAGGTGATGATGGAAGCAATTAAACAAGACAACGCTGGATTCGTTTCGACGCTTCTTTCCCATGGCTTCCCGATACAACCTTGCTATACTCTGGAAGCAACACTCCATAAGGCGAAGGGCACCCTCGCATGTTACATCAAAGAAGGATGGAATATAAATGAGCCAGTCGGCGAAATTAGGCCCCCTGTGCTTGGGTAGGTCGACTCAGTTATTTGGAGAGACACTCTACTGAAAGAGGTCATCATAGCTACGCGGTTGGAGATGAACAAATGACTATGTGGCTTCTTGATCATGGAGCTGACCCGAACAAACGATGCGAGATTGACTGCACCCCTCTGTCTTATGCTGTTCAGCTTGCGCCTATTAGCATCATCGAACTGATGCTGAGCCGTGGAGGTGATGTGCAAAAGGGACAGCTTCTTCAGTATGCCATTTTTCGAACCACGGATCTCAATGACGTCATATCCCTGCTCGTGGGCAAAGGTGCCCCTTTGAACGCCACAATGCATCAGGACGGACATACTTTGATGCGATTCTGGCCTATGAGCCTGGGGACCCCTTTGCATATAGCAGCAGAGCTAGGGAAAACGGATGCAATTCGTCATTTGGTCAACCTCGGAGCAGACACTAGCGTCAAGGACGCGCACGGTCGCACCGTCGCGGAGTGGGCACAAGAGTTGAATCAAATGGAAGTTGTGAGGCTTTTGGAAAGCAAATTGTGAAGAGACATCTGGCGAAAGGAGGACAGGTTGGATTGTAATCCAGTCCATCACTTTGACTTATTTGAATGCACCCCACGGTTCAATCACCAAGGCAATCCACCAAAACGAATTTAAACCCCGCTGCCGACAGTGGATTTCTAGTGGTTTCACAGAATACACAGAAGATCGCAGATTCACACCCAGGGCGGTAGGCCACTGTACCAACGGAACAAGGTGTTGATCTAAACTCACTTAGCTTTGCATGCATGTAATCTACAGCCTCCACCTTTCCTTTTCCAGGCGCATACTGAATAGGAGTTATTGAAGTCATTAGGAACTCTAATCTTTCGTGTTGAAACTCATAGAGATCTTCAATTTTTCTTTTACCCGCACATGCATCAAGCAAAGCGAGACCGGTGTGGCAGCGCCGAGTACGACTACAAAAAAAGAGGAATACAGCATCGCCCATAGCATGTCTTCTTGACTTTACGATTCTAATGACAACTGCGGCTATTCTCTATTCACATATAATCAACCAGACAGTTCTCAAAGGAATCCAATCCACATCAAGCCCCGTTCGAATACCGGCACAGAGTGGGATAAAGCAGAAACTCGTGGGAGCCTTTAAAGCCGCGCAATGAGACTCGAACACTTGTGCGACTCTGGTATTGGCCATAGAGTGTTTCCCAAATTGTACCATCATTGGGCTGGTCGAGAAAACGAGCAAGGGCTGGCGAAGGTGCGTATGAAGACGCATCGAAATGTAAACTTCCATCGAAATGCCAAGTTATCAGAGACAGTTTCAAAAGAGTGTCATCGCTGAGGGATCCCACAAGAGTGCGAGCCGTGGCAGCAACCATCCGATCATCGATGACAGTATTGTCCTGGTCCCTGCACTGTCGCAGAGCCTTGCAAGCTTCCCGAACGCGACTGGCATCGTCACTGAGATGTTCAGGAAGTCCCAAAGAAGACAGACGGTCAACTCTCGAAGGCAATAATAACCTCAGGGCAAATTCGGCTGGAACCTTAAGAACTCGTGTTGATAGAGGTAGAGACACCTTCTTACAGTGAGGATCAATAAGGATTATCAGAGGGATGGTCACTAACCATTTTTTGATCTTAGTCTTTCTCGGAGAGAGGGAATGTTTTTGAGATTCTTGCCGCTCCCTCCAGGCTAGTATCGAAGCCCTTTATAATAGACTTCGTTTTCTTCAGTTGACGCTCAGCCTACCTTTGCTTCAATTGAGCTCGATGCTATATCCACTGCAACTTCAAGCGTGTCGGCTGCCCATAATGACCTGTTTCACTTACGTGCCAATTCCTTCGTGGGTTACACGGTTGATTCAACCTCTGGTCTCCTCCATAGACGATGACGACTTTTGGGATAACCAAGAGTTGCCACTGGAACTGCACGCTGGCGGTACTGCATGCGAACCCACACATATACAACCTCCGCCTCTATCACCCTGTCATCAAGCCGGCATGGAGACAAACAATCACCAGTCATTCGGTGTCCCGGTATTCGAGGGTAGTGTCCACATCACGTCAACGTGCACCTTCATGTATGCTGAGCCCTCTTTTACAGATAATGCCAATCAGCCCGCTTCCACCCGATCGGTTCGATCTTCCGTGAGTGGTGATACCATCATCCTTCCGAGCTCTTCTACCCCAATAGACTTGCAAGTTCCTAGAAGGGTGGCTACAAGATCACACACAGGTGAAATATATATGCCTGTCCCGCGCATGTCACTAGAGCCAGTCTCTTTCAACCCCACAGCACCCCTTGAAAAACACAGGCCTCAGCGATCGCCACCAATTTGTAAGTAAACGTAGATTACCTTGTTCCATGTTGGAGTACTGACGAATATAGACAAAATATGGCCTGGTCGCGTACACAATATCTGACCGTGGACAATCTCAGTGCTATTACTAGCTTTGAAAGATATGAATGTACAATTTGGGATCTACGAACCGTCCATCTCAAATTCTATGTCAAATATAATGACGGCTCGGAAGGCTATGTTTATGGCGGGCCTTCTATCTCCGGGAAAACGTCATCCGAGGTTCAGCTACTGTATCTTTGGAGCAAGCTGGGAGCTGCAAAAGCTCTTCTGGGGAATGACGAATGGAAGCGTTTGAGGCAAAAATACGGTGTTGAAAGAGACAGAACTTTGGAGCTAAGCACTTGTATGAATCTGGACCGAGGAAAATAAGGGTTTCATTTACTACGAATCTCTCTACAAGATGTGGTTTCTGATCTTGATAACCTCAGCTCAGGTTTTCCCGCTTAAGTGCTGTTTTCTCTTTGTAGATGTGTGCCTAGGCTTAAGGGCTAGACGCTTTGGTGTTCTGGAGTTGTAGGTTCCGATGTGAATAGAACGATTGATGCCACCTTGGTCAACTCGTAAGTTTCTTTGGCGAATCTGACTGAACGCAAACCAGGTTTTTTTTTCTATTTTAGGCTAGATTCCTTGATAGAATTACTGGTCAGATTCTACATCAAATATAGTGATTGGCATTAGGAGAGATTGTTCCTACAAATGTACTTCTAACTACTCTTGTACCTTGGGGGATATAAGACAACGATATCCGTTTGCGTCGCTCGACTTCTCGTGGTTCGCAAGCGCTCACATTTTCTCTGGATTTATCTAATGATGAATCAACCGCTGCTAGGTAAGTCATGTGCGTTTTGTTATATTTCTTCGCTAATAGAAGGGAACAGCCGAACACGCAAAGAACGCAAGGCCGGTTCAACACCGAGCCTTCAAGACTATAAATTCCTCTTACGATATCATATCCAAAACTATGCGAACTGAAAATAATGAGACAAAACGAAAGCGACTTTTGGATATAATATCGCGGAATGCTGAAGATAGCCGCTCCAGCCTCATGGCTAGGAACGAGCCAGCTCGGTTGTGTTCGGAAGAAGGATTTCTAGATGAGGCCATCAAAATGCAGCAGGAAACGCTGGAACTGCAACGAGGTCACGGTGATGCGGATCCGAAATTGGCCACTTTGAGCATCTTACCTTTTCTATATGAGGCTCGGAACCAGTTTATCCAGGTGGAAGAAACCTTGAAGCAAGGACTGGATTTGCGACGTGAAAAGTCTGGCGCCGGGGATCGCGATACATTGGTCGCGATGTGGCACCTAGCGAAGGTATATAAATGCCTTGGCAAATTTCAGGATGCTGCTACGCTGCTGAAAAGTGTGATCAGTGTCCAAAAGACCGTGTGCGGTGACGATCATTTTGATACGCGAAAGAGCAAAGAGCTTACGAGAGCCTACCGAAGGCATTGCTCGAATAAGGACTCTGCTGTCCGCCAACTTCTATCGTTGGAGGTTACGCAAACATGTACTTCCATGAGTGATCTAAAAATGCAAAATCCGCAAAGCGTGTCCTGTATCCGGCGCTGACGGTTATTTACGCAATACGGAATATCAAGGCATTGGCTAACTACCTAAGCTACACGAGTTAACGGGTTCTCTGTAGGCAATTCAATTGCATTACTTGCAATTATTTAGATGTACCTCAACGATGGAGATGAGGTCGTCCCATGCGGAAGGTCTCTCAAATCAAATTTATGCGGTGGAGCACATCTTCAAGTGTAGGGGATGAGCGAGAGCAATGGGCCTCAAGAAGCGACAGGGACCTGGGTCAGAGGTCCGTGCAAGAGTTGGCAATGAATAACTGGCATACGAAGCGTAGCTAAAATCCATTTTTCACCAACTATCTGAGTTGTATTGCGAACTATAAAGCCATCACGCTCCGCAGCTCAATCAAAGATTTGAGAACTTCAAAGACACATGCACCTCAAAGCCAGCCAGCCATTGCTTTCTCTGACATTCTTTACTCGACCTTGCTAATGCCAGACACACAATTCCGGCTTCTTTTTAGCGTGTTGGTAAGAAGACTCTCCTCCAACCTTCATACACATTCTAATTTGTGAAGACTGTACGAATCTATTGCATCAAACACCAATCCAACTCAATGAACGATATTCGGGAGAAAGGGTTAGAAGATGTGGTCCTTGCAACCGTTCCTCTTCAAGACTATCGTAAAACCGAACGAGCAATTTTAGTGGACCTGGCTGTGCTCGAGATTGGTATCGAGAGGGTCCGTGAAGCGTACGGGTCAGTCGACTTTGTCCCGCTGAGCAACGACGATCCGATTATACTCGTGCAACAACCGGCCTATGAAGATTCGAAAAGGATTCCCGGGTATATGGAAATACATAGCAAATATCTTGTTGAATTTTCGAAGATGCGCGGTGAAGAAAATCCGTGGAATGTGATCACGAGAGCATGGTTTCGAGAAAGCATGTACAAGTTGGAAAGCCTCATACAAGGGGAGTTTAAAGAGATGTAATCCAGTTCATCACCGGCAGACAGTCTGAGACGAACCCATCGAATGGAACCTTGACAGAAGAATAGGCGTTGCGTTTCACTACTGGTTATGTCCTAGGATTTCCGGCTCACCATCCAAGTATGTCAATTGCCGACAACTCTCTGCCACAACCCAAAGCTCACTCTCCTTGTACATAGTCTCGTCCATGGTTGGGCAGGGTATGAAAAATAAAAAACTGTGCAGCATCTGAGAGGGGAGAGAAGATTGATCAAAAAGAGGAGGCGTGGCATCACAAATAGCTGTTCTTGCACTCGCGATTAGAGCATTTCCCACCTCGTTTGGAGTTCTCTGAATGGCGGCAGCGGCTCGTTGCTGGTGCACTAGCCCCGCTGAAAGCATCGCTCCCCCTTGGTCATGCTTACTGCACTGGGAAGGTGTGACCAGATATTCTAAAGCATTATCCAGCCACCTTGCACACTGCAAAGAGATCAAGCCGGTGAGTAGCTGTCGATTGCGCCCCTGGCTCGAGGTTGGCCGTGTCGTTGTCTTGTCAGTGAAACTGAATCGACGCCTTTTCTTCTCGCCATTCGTGACCTAGGGAGATAGCCATACACCTCTTCTGGAGCCGCAGCCGTAGCTGCAGAAAACGTAACCCTCCCACTCAGACCTCACCCGAGACTTCCAGTTCCTCGGTCCTTCAGCCTCGTACTATAACGGACCTGGAGAGAACCCTTCGTCCTCCCTGGGAAATGCTTCACGATCTGGCTCCATGGGAGACATCTCTTTTCCTTCAATTCAACCAAGAGTTCGTCCTCATCAGGCACAAAACGAGTCGTATGCGCGGACGGCTTTTTGGTGCTGGGCTGTGTAGTGTGCTCCGTCTTGTCTAGGTTTTCGTCGTATGCGGGAGGTTTTGTTGTCCCATGTGGACAAGAGGGTTGCCCATCTTCCTCGAAGGTACACGAGTAGACAACTCTCGATAAAAACGTTTGCCGCGTGAGAAAGCCTCGGACGGGAATGGTTTGGATGTCCTGTAAACTTATTGCGGAATATGGATTTGCAAATGCCTCTTCCGGAGCCGGTGAGGAGAACACACGATGCGGGCTTTCACGTTGAACCCGTGCGGGTCGGGTCTTCCTTACAGCAGTTGGTCTCTGCCTTTCCTCTGGTAGGCGGCCAGGTATATGCGGTTTGAAACCACGGCGCTGATCTATTCCAGACTGGGAAAAAAGTGGGCCGTGGAAGTTCGGTTCGATGCCGTCGCTGGTATATTTTTAAGCTCTTGCGGTTAGAGGATGGAGTCATAGTTTGCGGTTCTGAATAGCCACACTTAAACCGAGGTCCTAAAGTAAGGCTATGTGATGCTATCAAAGGCTACTTAAGACCGGCTTCTCCCCTGCCCGCTTGTACAATTTTCTGTGTTTTCATTTTCTGTTGTGCGAACACTAGCTCAGTGAGTGTACCCTACTACGGTTAGGTGTGGACAATTCTTTACCACTTTGCTGACATTGCTCTCGTGCAACCATATAGTTGTACTAGGGCACTTGTTGTTCAAACGGTCGAACATTATACGTGACATAATGCCCCTTGCTCGTGTATATACTCTCGGCCAGATCTTCCGAATCAAGGGATTTAAACAATAACTTCGCTATCTTTCTCTTTGTCTGATTAATTCGACTACCTCCATTACCCTAACCTAGTCTCTGTTTGTTGCCTTTGGAATCAATTTAACTCACGAGGTGATAGTTTCAACGATACTCGATACTCTTCTATGAAGACAGTAAAAACTAGAAAACCCGCGTGCAACACCGTGATGCACGGAGAAACAACATTCGTGCTCGTATGAGCTATCGAATGCGGTTGAGACTGACATCAAATCGATGTGATGAGTCTCCGCCCCAGAATCACGTCGCTCACCTGCTGCTGGGCCTTTTCGAATCTCATGTATGCACAAGGCTCACTTTCTAGGTGATTGAATAATCCGGCTAGAGCGACGAATTCTTTCCCACATACCTTTTTGGCATTTGGGCAGCGGTACACATTCTGCTTGTGCACGGGTGAGTTGAGATGCTGGTTCAGAGCGTTCTTCCTGCCGAACTCCTTATGGCATAGATAACACTCCCAATAGGAACCGTTGAAAGCATTTGTGGTGACAGAATACTGTACACTTTCTTTGGACCGCTCGATCTGCTTTCTAGTGATGGTGCCATCCCGGTCACGGTCTCGAATCATGCGGAGGATAGATTCGCGGTTTAGCTTCGGTACTTAGGACAGGAACCAGTTTCTAGGTGGCAGGTGAGGCCACTGGCGGAACCGAAATTGGTCTTACAGAAAGGACACGGACCTTGAAGCCACAGTGAGCCTTTGATTGTAGGTGCTGTTGGCAAATTTCATCAGAGTCAACACAAGGGGCACCTGGCGCAAGATATAGACGTGAAGAGACTTACCATCTTTAAGTTCTGTTCATTTTGAAATCTTCGGTTACAATCCTTGCAGCAAGTCCCATAATCATTCTGGTCGATCATATGCTGATCTGCTGCGGTAGACGTATAAAACTTGAGATCACAGGTGCCGCATGCGACCCTGGGCGCCCAATGATCTAACGCATGTTGTACAGCCAGGGGATGGTGGTCGAATTTCGAGATGTATGGCGGTGACTACGACCAGGAATCGTACTGTTCCCAAGAGCGGTATCACAAACTTAGGGGTAGCTGAGGAATCTCCAGTACAGGCAGCCAATGCTTGACTTCTATTGGAATTCAAGGGCCAAAAGCGACTGCCAGGCGCTCCTCAGAGATTCTGGCTTGGTAATACACTATAGGTGAGTATTCACTCGACACTACCCGCAAGGAAGTTAAGATGCTAAGAATCAGTAAAGACTTGATGACAGTTTCCTTGACGCAGAAAGGTCATTATTGCTTGATGTATAATCGTTCATCCTCCATGTAATCGCAACAGAGGCTCGATGCGACGAGGTCGTCACGTTTGGAGCGGGAGCATGTCGGAAAATTCAAATATCAAAACCCGGCCGAGCACAGAACCAATGACGAGATTACTTGACGCGACAGCCGAACATGACGGCCGATAGTCCGGTGGTAACCAAAGGACGTTTTGGCCATTCCTTGTGATCCATACCTCATCGTCATCTAATCCATAGCCGTGATTCTCAGACTGAGACAATTCGAAAATGCCTGCAGCTGTATTTGAGGGTCTGTTCTCGGATTCCCGTCTGATGCCGGTATGAATGCGTTTATCATCAAGTGGCACACTAGAAAAACTTTTGTTTTTGAACGTCGTAAGGCAGGCGCCACTGCCAGCATCCCAGACCTTGACAGTGTTGTCACGAGACCCCGATACTATATGTGTGCCGCCATGGGAGAAGGCGACTGATGCGACCCATTGTCTATGGCCTTCCAGCGTGTTAAGGCAGGCGCCACTGCGAGCATCTCAGATCTTGACAGTGTTGTCAAAAGACCCCGATACTATGTGCGTGTCACTAGGGGAGAATGCAACTGATGTGACCCATCGGCTATGGCCCTCCAGCGTGTTGAGGCAGGCACCACTGCCAGCATCCCAGACCTTGACGGTGTTGTCACGGGACCCCGATACTATATGTGTGCCGCCATGGGAGAAGGCGACTGATGCGACCCATTGTCTATGGCCTTCCAGCGTGTTAAGGCAGGCGCCACTGCGAGCATCCCAGATCTTGACAGTGTCGTCATCTGACCCCGATACTATGTGCGTGCCGCTAGGGGAGTAGGCGACTGATGTGACACCACTACTCTGGCTCTCCAGCGTGTTGAGGCAGGCACCACTGCTAGCATCCCAGATCTTAATAGTGTTGTCAAAAGACCCAGATGCTATACACGTGCCGCTAGGGGAGAAGGCGACTGATGTGACCCATTGGCGATGGCCCTCCAACGTGTTGCGGCACGTGCCACCACGAGCATTCCAAATCTTGACAGTGTCGTCATCTGATCCCGATACAATGTGCGTGCCGCTAGGGGAGAAGGCGACTGATGTGACCCTATTGCTATGACCCTTCAGCGTCGTGAGGCATACGCCACTGCCAGCATCCCAGACCTTGACAGTTTTGTCATAGGAGCCAGAGACTATATGTGTGCCGCTGGGGGAGAAGGAGACTGATATATCCCGATTGCTATGACCCTCCAGCGTCATGAGGCAGGCGCCACTGCGAGTATCCCAGATCTTGGCAGTTTTGTCACTAGACCCAGATGCTATGTGTGTGCCGCTAGGGGAGAAACCGACTGATGTGACCGTACTACTATGACCCTTCAGCGTCGTGAGGCATACGCCACTGCCAGCATCCCAGATCCTGACAGTGCTATCAAAAGACCCAGATGCTATACACGTGCCGCTAGGGGAGAAGGCCACTGATGTGACCCTATCGCTATGACCCTCCAGCGTCGTGAGGCAGGCGCCACAGCTAGCATCCCAGATCTTGACAGTCTCGTCATGCGACCCCGATAGTATATGTGCGCCGCTAGGGGAAAAGGCGACTGATGTGACCCATCGGCTATGGCCCTCCAGTGTGTTAAGGCAGGCGCCACTGCGAGCATCCCAGATCTTGACAGTGCTGTCACGAGGTCCTGACACTATATGCGTGCCGCTAGGGGAGAAGGCGACTGATGTGACCCATTGGCTATGGCCTTCCAGCGTGTTAAGGCAGGCGCCACTGCGAGCATCCCAGATCTTGACAGTGTCGTCATCTGACCCCGATACTATGTGCGTGCCGCTAGGGGAGAAGGAGACAGATCCGACACCATTGCTATGGCCCTCCAGCGTTTGTACACAAGCACCCCATTCTGCTTCCATTGCCGGCTTAGTTGCGATCCAGTCTGGTTCTTCGCCCTTGAAAAGGTCTCGTGTTAAGCTGCGGGTGGGACTGAATAGAAGCGCAGAGTAGTATGTTTGCAGAGGATGATTCTCAATCACCCATCTATTAAACAAAACGAACCGGCGTGCATCCTGGACGGCTTGGAAAAGATAGGATTTTGGTGAGACTCTCTGGACAAATTAGCGCTTTGTGTAGATAAATTTCACCGACTGACTCACCTCTAGTAAACCGGCGAGCCTACTTATAGCAAACACGCCCCCTGAAATGCTTCTGGAGAGGCTCAAGGCTTCAAGCCAGTGAAGAAAGTGTTTCTTCCAAAATGCATCAATGCTGCCATTGTCACAAAGACCAATTTTGTCGTGGCCGCTTGCCACCTCACACAGATGGTCGATCCAGTAAACACAGGAATATTGAATCGATTCCAGCGGATCTTGGTGAGGAGTCTGAGCATCCACAATGCAAAAGCCTGGGCGCCCCAAACTGTATATATCCCTTCGCAGGACCTCACACATAGCGGCGACAGACCGGCTGACTATCGTGCGATGGCCGTCTGCGTGACCATCGGGGAAAATCTCGGATGAGAATATTGATCCCATATCCATGAGGTAGTCTTTCGCCGACTGATGAACAAAGGACACAGTTTGATCACTTTCTCTGATGGAAAATAAGCCGCAGAGCAGGATGATATCGCGGGGAACGGCCAAGATCGGTAGTCCTGCTAGTCTCGCCATTTCAGATAATCGGAGAGGGCGATAAGTATTAACCGCGATCAAAAGGGCTTGTCGGCAATATCTGAAGTTGCCATCCCGTCGGTTGACAATTTTTTCAATCATTTTCTCGTACATTTTGTTTAGGTCAGGAGGCATCTTGCGAACAAAATCGAGAACTTCATCAGCATTACATTTATGCTCTTTGATTTGTCTGAAGACAAGGGCCAACCAAAGAAAGGTACCGTCTGCCTTTCCGCGCAGCTCTTCAGCGACTTCATTTTCGACCTTTTGAAGCTCTCCAAGGACATCAGGGCCTCTATCTGCGTAGGTGTCCCTGTACTGTGCCAAGAGATCGGACATCTTGTGATCGATGTAAGCATTCACACCACGGGAGACATGATCCGCATTTTGTTCAAGGTGTAGGTCTGTCCTGCCTCCGCTGCATTGAAGCTGTGTTTCGATGTCGCGTCTGTGACGACTGGACACAAGCCACTTCACCCGTAAAGACGAGTCGGATGAGCTCTGAGCGATGAGCTTTAGAAGTGGCTCTAATTCAATCTGACATTCGTCAAGAGCATCAACAATCAAATACATCTGATTCAGTCGGTGGTCTTTCATCATCTTGAGAAAGACGCTTGACAGAGAGGTAAATGAGTTGTTGCCCTCAAATAGCTTTGACCCTGCAATGTCGTACTGATCGCGGAGATACGGTGTAAGTGCGCGATTCTGAACAAGGATCTGATGTATCAAGCCTCTTAGTACCGCTGCGGCACTTTTGAGATTTGCGTCTGTCGCCTGGCAGAAGAAAAATGACAGGATGTTCCCGTCTGATAGTGATTGCGACAGCTCCTTGATAATGCGCATTAAAAGCATTGTCTTGCCTTTGCCAGGACCACCCCTTATCCACAATAGACTGGACGTCTCACTATTGCGCCAATCGACAAAATCGGGATACCCAAGAACCCAGTCGCAGGATTCAACCAAGAGAAGATCTCTGCTCTCTTGGATGCGTTGCATGTCTGCTGCTGGATCTGTAACCCGCAGATCTTGTAGACATTTTTTGTCGTCTTTCTCCTCTTGCATGTCTCTTTGTTGCAATGCCTGTACCAGGAGGCCCTTGTGAATTCCCTGCAGAAGTCCCGTATCTTCTTTGCGGTGGTCCAAGGATTGTTGGTCATAGTACTCCTTGTATCTCAGACGAACGACTCTCTCAATATCCTTGACATTCGTGAGGTTTCCGTCCCAGTCATCAAGCTGGACAACATCGCGGAGGAAAACAAGGCCTCGGTTTCGGTAATACGAGCAGACGCTCATTATCTGATAGGAGAGGAGCGCTTGGTAAAGATCGACGATTCGCTCCTTCAATTCCCATCGCAGTCCAGCGTAGGACTCGCTGTACAGTTTGCTCTCCTTCAGAAGGTGGCTGGATAACTCCCAGTACCACTTCATGTTAGCAATGACGTATTCGATGCCGTTGCGGTTGGCCTCTGTCTCCTTCACCGGATTCGTGAAAATCTTCAATAAGTCAGTTCTGATCGCCCTGATCACTTATCGCAAACTCACTTGGAGGCCAAGGGAAATTCCGGACCACGCAAGAGCGGCCTCTGGGCATGACTTTAGTGCGAAGCTGATGATCTCATTCGCAACAAGGGCGACTTGCATCGCATGTCTTGTGCTTTGCTTGAATTTTGCTTCTCTGTCCGTCTTCTCTAGCCCCTTCTGGACAGCCTTTGTCATCTGTAACCGCCTCGCTTCTAAGTCGTCCTGCTCAATCAGGTTTTGAATATCGTCAGATGCCGAGTATGCCGTGGGTTTTTCTTCGATTTCATGCGTCAGGATCTTTTCGTAAGCTTTCAACAACTCAGTCCGATCCTTTTTGAGACAGTCGTACGCTTCGTCCCAAAGTAGCTGTGGTTCAGTTGGAATGACAGGCTCTCTCTTCGAAAGAGCCTCTGGAGCAGGAGTGTTGGTGCGAGACTTCGTTGTCAGGCCAAAAACAGGGGTTCCTTTGATTTCGGGAGTAGTCGCAGTCAAGCACCTAGTACACTTTGTCGGCGCCAGAGGAATTCGTGGATTACTAGCCTTGTTCTCCTTGTTTGTATCTTGCTTTGCATATTTATCGCGATTGAAATACTTCGATAAAGCAAAGCGTTTCCTTTGCGCCATAGTGATTGAACAGTGATGGATAAATGACAACCCGAGAGAAAAGACACTGAGGAAGATGACCAATGTGGCCGGACAGCAGACGACAATGCAAAACTACATATATTCTGTGGACGCGTCGATCGGTTAAAAATAGTAGATCCGCCGTTGATCGGTTTCTTAAAGATAGAAACACCTAGCGCTGGCACATAGACAAGGGCTTCCACACCAAATTGAAATGGATCCTAGCCCTGGGCCAAAAGGGATAATAAACGTAGCTAACTTTCGTGTAGTGTAGCCACGGTACGTCCTTGTCCATAATGGGCAAAAAAGCGGAGTCTGGTCTATAGCGCGCGCGTACACGACATATGTGACACGCACCATCCCCACTTCTGCGGGATGCAAGCCGATATCACGCACAAGACCAATCGGGACGCGACAAAAGAAATGTCACACCTTCTTCATATGCACACCTGCGCCTCTCGTTATTTAACTGGGCCGTCCTAATGTTCAATCTCCATGGTAGAATCGAAGAGGAAAAGATAGTAGGGCTAGGAAAATGGCTCTATCTCGATTTGATAGAAATTGAGCAATGTGCTACAGTACAGCATTCTCTAAGTGGCTGCAGCGGCTCACTCTAACATCGCTAAGCATCGCTCCTCCGCTGATCGTGCTTATTGCACCGAGAAGGCCCAATCTGATCTGGCCAGGTATTTTAAAACATAATCCAGACTTCTCGCATACTGTAGAGAGATTAAGTCGGTGAGTAGCGGCTGACAGCGTGCCTGGCTCGAGGTTGTCCGTATCGTTGTCTTGTTAGTGAGACTGAATCGACGTCTTCTCTCGGCATTCGTGACCTAGGGAGTTGGCCACACGCCTCTTGTGGAGCCGTAGCCGCAGCTGCAGGACATGTAACCCTCCCATTCCGATCTCGCCCGAGACTACCAGTTCCTCGGTCCTTGAGCCTCGTACTATAACGAACCTGGAGAGAACCCTTCGTCCTCCCTGGGAAATGCTTCACGATCCGACTCCACGGGAGACTTCGCTTTTCCTTTAGTTCAATCAAGAGTTCGTCCTCATCGGGCAGGAAACGAGTCGCATGCGCTGATGGCTTTTTGCTGCTGGGCCGTATAGTGTGCCCTGTCTTGTCTATGTTTTCGTCGTATGCGGGAGCTTGCCTTGGCCTATGTGGACAAGATGGTTGCCTGTCTTCCTCGAAGGTACACGAGTAGACAACTCTTGATAGAAACGTTTGCCGCGTGAGAAAGCCTCGGACGGGAATGGTTTGGATGTCCTGTAAACTTGTTGCGGAATATGGATTCGCAAATGCCTCTTCCAAAGTCGGTGAGGAGAACACACGATGCGGGCTTTCACATTGAACCCGTGCGGGTTGGGTCTTCCTTGCAGCAGTTCGTCTCTGCCTCTTCGCCGGACGTGGCGACGGGGCTATGTCACCAACACCAGAATCGTCCCCATCCGTATAGTCACTGTCGTCAGGGTCATCACCGTCAACGTCACAAGTGGACTTGGCTCGACTTTTCCTTTTCCCTGTGCAGCGTCTGTGGCCGGTTCTAGTGGACCTTGTTGTTGGTAGTCCATGGGACCGGGTTACAGGCACAACAACCGATACAGAGCACGACCTAGATAAATTGCTTGGTGGATCCTCTCCCTCTGATCTGGAACTTGCCTGCTCCTCTTGCAGAACAGGCGAAGCAGGGTTCAATAACGCTTCGTCGCTATGACGACAACCTGTTAAATGAGCCTCGTTGCCGTCGCTGCGCACTCCCACATGGCTGTCTTGAGTCGCTGAAAGGCCCCCTGCCTGCAACTGGATGGGATGTGCTTCCATGACAGGTGGAAGACTAGATTTTCCGGGCTCTGCACCGGCCTCAGAGCTGCACCCAGAGAGCCACTGATTCGCAGGCTCTGTTTCGTCTCCAGCTGGAACAGGTGTGCTGGGATTATGCGGTGGGGGCTGATCTCTCGAAACATTGCACTCGTGCTGGCTGGTCAGTGCGTGGCATGATTCACCGACCGCCACGCTGTTTACCTCCATTACAGAGCCAACAAGTGAAATCTGGGTTTCTCTGTGCTCAGCGGATGAAGGATCTGTAGCCGTACAGTGAGAAGCAACCCAGGAAAAGCTCTGTCGCCAGCACACACTACTAACCTTGAATGGGACACGGCTCGTTCGGTGAAACGGAGCCATCAGCTCTCACTGGAGAAGCAGGCGCACCGGCTGCTGACGAGAGGCCCGACTCAACAGCATTTGAGACAGCAGTATTTTGCGGCGTAGAAGGGTCCTGAGAGAGCCGTAAATCGTCCCTATGATAGTCGTTGGTGCGGGAGGCTACTTTCGAAACAAGAAGTTAGCACATATCTCTTGGCTTCAACTTCAGAAATGGATGCCTCCCGACGGAGACTCGAGAGACTGGAGGAGTCACCAGATGAGCAGGTCACTTACCGTCATGTATATCATGCAGTTCCTTCCTTTGGACATTGTTGATGTTCTCTGTTTGACGTTCTCCGCTGCCCCTAAAGCATAATCCCGGAGTCTCCTGGCTCTCAATTTCGGCCAAACCCAAGTTGGCTAATTCTTTATCAAACTCGTTGAGATGGGTGTCGCGATCGCCATGCAAACATGACACAACAGGAGAAGGACTCTTCCGGGGAAGATGAGGTGTTTGCGGCGACTCATAAGAAAGGCACGGAGGGCGCGGAGGCAGAGGATGGATTAGGATGGGTTGATTTGAAGGAGGATGGGGGGAACCGCTAGAAGTAGTCACAGGCGGTGGTTTGCATAGGGGTTTTGGGATGAGGGGAGGGTGGTAATGGATGATATTGTTCAGATCGATAGAGACCATGATTTACACGAGAGGCAGGAGAGAATGAAGCGGTGGGAGCCAACAGGAGGGATAGAGCACTGAATTCTGAAAGACCCGTTCGTTCACTCTCACAGTGACACCAGAGGTCCCTTTATATTTGACCATCCGGCCGCAGCTCCTTCCATCGGAGTCTCCGAAGAGCCATTAATGAGTGAACCTCAATCGCGCCCGAAGATTTACAAGGCCACATCAGCATGGGACAATCCGCGTATCTGCATCCGGGCTGCGTTGGTCCTGGACCCATCCCAATCAGTGGCGAAGGCCATAGCTTGGCCGAGCCGACCAATACCCGTTGAGATCGGACAGAGGCCGGTCCATCAGCAAGCTGAATCCATAGCTCGGAATTTCATATTGGGAAATGATAGCCCCCATCAAAGCTGGAAGGAAGATTACACCAAGCGTCATAGGTGTCCCTTCCATGCGCGGCATTTTTTCAATTGGCCGGTAGAAGTTGGACAGTTCTCAGCTGATGACGAGGCTGAGGAGCGTGTGTCCAGTGGCGCCTCATGTTGCAGCTTGGCCTGGTGATCAGACCATTGCACTGCGGGATCAGGCAGGTGTCACTGACGGCGAGGCGCTCTAATGAGCTCTGATCGAGTGGTCGAGCCGAGGGCCACCTCCACCGTATGACTGCTAGTGGAGAAGGATGACTTCGTGTCGACTGAATGGTACGGGATGAGGCATTTTTTTCATTCGGCCTCTTCCATGCGCGCCAGGAGATGCACCGGCGCGATCATGGGCCCGTGCAGAGGCTTGGCAGTCAGTCTAGAGTAGGGAACCAAGGAGATGAAATCAATCGATGTCGGCTGTGCAGGGAGAGGCAGGCAGCAAGTCCGGATCAAGCAACCATATGGTGTGCTCAGTAACCGTACAACAGGTCATTTACACCGGCCTCCAAATGGTACGTTCACATGGTGAGATGGTAGAATGCCAGGCAGGATTGAGACGCTCGGAATCGACAGCTGAGCTGCGACAGGACGTGTGGAGATGGTGGCTTTGGAGATGAGGAGAGGAATGTTCAGCTCGACAGGGGTTGCGTGCCGACTGATCCGACAATACGGTATAATTTCAGGAGACAAGGAGGCGCAGCGGTGAATGGGCTGTCCTGGAGGGAGGAAAGAACAGGGACGGGAGAGAAAATGGATGTCGAGCGACGCACCAGTGATTTTATAGTTCTGGCGGCGTTGGCGGAAGGCGGTCTGGAGAGGCAGAACGATTCGGGTTTAGCGCGAGAAGCCAAACCCGATCGGGAAGCGCTAAACCCAAACGGGGGCCCGTGGGGGCCGGGGCCAAACCGCAACAGGCAGGGAGCCAAATCCGGCGCCCCCGGCACAAATGGTTTTTGTACGCTGATTGTTTTGAGACCAAATAATCCCTTATAAGTTATAGGATTAAAGAGACATTAGAATTCTATATTATCCTTACAAAAATATACGTACTTCACTCTACAGTTTATATATATATTTCCGCACTTCTAACGACAGTTTTGATCAATATTAGTTTTTACAACCACAACAATATCATACAGTCCCTAAAGCAAAATATATAATATTACTGCTATTGATTAATTAGAAAACAGGCTAATTTCTTAATCTTTCGTAGAGAAAAGAGGGTTTTGTTAGTTAGAACCACAGAGGTGACCGGAACAGATATAAATAACAGTATTTTATTGAGGTTAATCAGCAGTTTTGTGCGTCTCGGCATAGACTAATTAGGATATTTATGCTGAAACGGGTTCTTGGCGGGCACCCGCAGGTTACCCGCCAAGAACCCATGGGTCTACGGGTATAGGTTTTGGGTATTGGGTATGAACCCGACCCGCGGGTATGGGTCCTGAAGTTGGACCCAAACCCGACCCAAAGCGAGGTCTAGCTGTCCCACTCCTTAATAGCCGCCTGAACCTGCCGGGCTTGAACGGTAGGCGTACGATGCGGCGAATGGGTCAAATGAAACACCACCTGGCTTGGTCAGATAGCATACTGGCACTGGCGACATATAATCACTGAATACTCTAGAAGCTATAAAAATAACTCAGTTGCGGTGGGGGGGGCCATAATGGAATTAGGTTCCGTGGACCGTCAAAATATATATATAGGGGTTGTACGACCAAGAGAGAAAGATAAGTTCGGATGAGAAGACTTTTAAAGGTAAGGTGGAATTCGTGGGGGATGTGGATTTGCCCCTGAAATCTCCCGCCACACTAGCTGTATTGCTGATCCTATATAATAGGGTAGTTATATATACTATAGTTAAACTAAGATAAAGCTTTATATAATAAGGCTTGGCGTAGGGAGCTATAATATATAACTGAATGATATCGTCCGATTTCTTTGTCTATATAGAAAACCTATTGGTATAAAGGGAGATTAGGATTTATATATAGTAAAAATTCCCTCTAAGAGGCTTTAAGAGCTCACTTAGGTCACCCTCCATTCTATTCCTAGCATCGTATAACTCTATTATACTTTATCCTCCTTATATTAGTACCAGCCCAGATATAGGGGCTGCTGGGGCTGGTCGTCCTCTCGGGTCAAATTCACTATAGGCATCTTGTGGACCTCGCTATCCGCACGAGGACGCTAGTAACCCCGACGGGAAGGCCCTTAGGCCAACCGGACGACTCACTAGTCGTCTGTTAGGTCCACAACGTCTACTGCGGGCAAAGTGTAAGGTGGGTTCCTTAGCTATAGCTGTGTGGTATTACCGGGCTGTCTATCTTATATAGAGCACTAAGATATATGATCACGCCACTTATAATTCCCACAATAGCTATTAAATTCACCCAGAAGTCGGATGCACTAGGGGAAAGGTTTACATCGCTCAGCGCAGGCATCGTATATCCGAACGAGTGGATTGCTATAGGACTAGATTAACAGCGTATTGATATATAAGGGCCGCTAGGAGACGATTTGCTGCCTATTGATATTCCCTCGTATATACTAGATAGGGCGGCCGCGATCCCGAAGGATACAGAGCTGCGCCGGAGTAGTACACATCTAGGCGAGCTTATCACCCCTAACTAGTAGTTATAGCTGCCCCTAGTTCCCGCCTAGTCGTTCGGTGTACTAGATCAGTGCCTAGATACCTTTAGTGTGCGTACGAGGAAGACGACGGTTCCTATCTTAGTTAGTGTAGGGGAAGGGCCAGCTATAGAGATTATGTCGGATTGTGTGGCAACGTCGTTTGTGTTTGACGTATATGGCCTGCCCTGGCGTTTAGGCAGTGTTATATTATTCTAGGATCCCAGTGTATTCTAGGTCATCCGTGTTATGGATAGTTTGTTACCTAGATGGTGTCTCCTGTGTTTGGATAAAGTATTTGCCTAT